>PVLA01006654.1:0-119573 GCA_004027455.1 Hydrochoerus hydrochaeris | reverse complement strand
GTATAATTGCTATTGTAAAAAAGAGAAAATAGGAAGTGCTATAAAAGATATAACTGCATGTATATTTATGTGTGCAGGATTGTTACCCATATTTCTTAGTTCTTGTTTGATTGTTGAACAGATCTGTTTGCAGTCTCACTGCTTGAGTGTCCATTTTGTGTGCTTTAATTTTGTAACTTGAACAACTATTTCTAAAAGAACAATATGTAATTTATCAGCTAGTGACTTCTTACTGTTTTTTTTTTGAAATTCTGTAATATTTCTCTCATTTTTCTGTTTTATCCCTATAAATAAAAAATTAAAAAAAAAAGGCTAGGTAACCATGTAGAGATTTATACATATGTAGAACTTCTAAACAGTTTTTGAGAATTGATTATAGTTACTGTAAAAAAAGAGAGAGGAAAGGAAAGTATTCTAAAGGATATAACTGCATGTATGTTTGAGTGTGTAGGATTGATGACAATAATGCTAAGTTTTATGTGGATAGATGAACAGAGCTGATTGCAGTCTCACTGTTTAAATCTCTACTTTGTATGCTTTACTCTTGTTACTTGAACAACTACTTCTAGGAGGAAAATATGTAATTGTCAACTAGTGATTTCTTACTGTTTTTTTTTTTAAATTTTGTATTTCTATCCTCTTTCTGTTTCATTTTTTTCTCTAAATAAAAAACTTTAAAAAATAAAATAAAATGTCACCTTTCACATCTATGAAATGAGTACTACTGCACACAGTTATTAAAGGATCAAATGAAATGGTAGCTCCACATACTCAGTGCAGTGACTGACACACAGGTTATTTTCTATTGAGTGCATTTCTAAAATTTTATTCATTCATTCATTCATTCACTGACTCCAGAAATATTAGATGAATTAAAAACTATAATGCTAGTCAAACAAGTCTTTAATATTAAGGAGCTTACAGGAAGGCTCAAGTAAAAGTAAGCAAAGGAGATCATGTGCAGTATGTACCATCTGAAAAGTGAAAAGCCATATTCAGAAGTTCAGACGGGGGAGCCGCTCGGTGAGCAGCGATCAGTGCAGGACACGTCACCAAGGTACACTCTGGGCTGGGCCTTACCGGTCAGTGAGACCGCAGTCCGATGGAAGGAAGCCTGAAGAGCAAAGGCCGCAGAAGGAAAGCACTAGAGGAGTGCTGAGCTGGTCTGTCTCACTGATGCTTCAGGTACATACGCAAAAGCTGGGTGACACAGGGCTTTCCAATGAGGTTCAATTAACTCAGGAAGCAAGTTAAAAATCAAGCGATAGGGCAAACACTTTTAGTATGATAAGGTCTCGAAGAATTTTTGGGTGAAGAAATATGAGGGCTATGGATTAAGAAAGATCGCTGATGATTCCCTTCTGTCATTAAATCCTCTGGACATGTTTTCAGTTTCTATTTTACTCTTCCTCACAATCATCAGAGGCCATTCACTTCTTATAATGCCATTTGCTTCTGAAACTCTGTTCTGATTTTAACCAATTCTTCCAGTCTTGTTCTCCCAAAAGCAAACAGTGACTCACTTGCCGAAGATTCAGCGACACTGTCCATGTTCTCCTCCGTTGACCAAGCATCTCTAGTCCTCCCAGCTTCAATGACTTCCTTCGGATGTTTTAAAAACACCTCAACTTAATTTAAGACTAAATTAACATTTTCCCTCATTTCATCCTTTCCTGAGTTTCCACTCAGTGTCAACATGGAGCACGATTAAGTCAGCACCTAGAAACCACCCTAACAATTGCTGATTGTCACTCAGATCAGCCACTCTATGAGCAACACCCATTAGTTTTACCCTGAATAAGACGCGAATCTACCCACTTCTTTCCATTTCTATCTTAGCAATACATGTACATACACGCAAATCTGTACTTACATGTGGATGTTCGTGTATGTCCAAGAGCAGAGAAAGAGAGAGAGAGACAGAAATAGATTCAAAAAGCAGAAACAGAACAGCGGGGAGACTAAGGTAGGGAAACTTTTAGGAAATGTCCCTGGTGCCCTCTTCAGCACCATTATAGCATATTTTAATTTTCATGTAGATGGTGTTTAAAAATGATTCTTCTGCAGTCAAATGCCTGAACAGTCTATCACCCACTTAAAAAATTAGCTTTCATTTCTATGCACAAATATTAATTTGGATGCTAATGATTACAAATCTGTGATAATCCAGGGGCTATTACGCTATAGTTTGTGCTTATATTACTAATAATGAAGACATCTGGACAAGCATCACAACACACTCACAAAAGAAGGATTTCAATTATTCTTGATTTCAAATATGCTTTTGTTCAATAATGTTGATTTACAGAAGAATGTGCCATTCACACAGACAATGCTGCCTAGTGGCACAGCAAGAATTAGAACACAGATCCTTGAGCTTTCAGTCCAGGATTTTTTGTCTATTACATTTGATTTCAACCATAAAACATAGTTTTTGAAAAAAAAAATTGTTCCTAACTAGCTTTGATCCACTTAAATTCTAATAGAAAGGAAAAAATGTAGAACAAAATACAATTCAGTTACATCCTAAGGAAGAATGCATAAAGTGGGGAGTGGCAAAGAAACATGTTATATTAGCAAGAAAGTGTGCTGGCAAAAGTAACATCAAAGGGCCAGTTCCGAGCCCTGGCGTAGCGCTGCGCCGGGGAAGCTCTCAGGATGGCACTATTTCAGAATGAGAGAAGAGAGATCTGGCCACAGCCATGGTGGAACCCAGGTGGCTGCACAAAGAAGCAATTCGCCCACCCTCTTGGTGAGCGCCTTCCTCCGGCGTGAGCCAGGAGGAAACCCAATAGTGTCTCCTGTGAGCCTACCGGTGCAACTGGGGACAGAGGTCCGAGCATCTCTTGTGAGGATGACTGTATGCAATATAGCAAACATGTGGGGGGGGGGGTCCTCCTCTATCTTCTGTTTGAAAGCAAATGTTATTTTCAGTTTTGTTTCATTATGATTAATTACTTTATTCAATATTCTCTTTTGATTGGTTTTATAATGTTCTGTCTTTGGTTTGATTTTGCTGTACCTAATTGACTAGACAACTATTGTGAAGATAACGAGATATACTATGGTACCTACTACTGTTCTCCCAGTAACCTGCTGTGAAGTTCTGTACCAATTTCACTGCACTGTCTCAACTGGCTTTGTTCTGTCTTGTTCTGTTGTATTTCTACTACCTTCAAAGTAAAATAAAATTTAAAAAGGAAAAGAAAAAAAAAAGAATGAGAGAAGAGATACACTGTCTGATGAATGTCACAGAGCTTTACTTTCAGGAAGAAGGTAAAATGAAACTGGGGTAAACCTAGTGAACCAGATGAATGACTGGACAACAGAGCAGTACATAACATTTACTGTTACCTTTGTGAAACTTGCTCCATCTCAACGCAAAACAGCCTCATCTAACATAATATTAGAGTATCCTCAGCTGCACATGCTTTTCTAGGTGACTTAATTTATTAAGTCCTGTATCACTCATTCCTTCTCCCAGCCAGGACCCTCTCTTCCTGGTCATCCCTGTGGGAGGATTTCATGTCCTGCTTCACTGAGGTTAATATGACTGTGTTGGTCAGGAAATGCCAGTGGGAGCCTTTGGGCCACCTCTGAAGAGCGGCTTCAAGGGTCCCCTCACGGTTCTACTGCCGACCTTTTCCCGAGCCCATGAAAAGAATAACATCCCCCCGAGGCTCTCCTTTCAGTCTAATCCTGAAGCAATGAAGACAGCCGAAGCTGTAGCTGAACCTCAGGGGGAAAACAACATGAACTAGAAATAAATCTTACTACCCTAAGTCTCTGAGATTCTGAGGTGGATGTTTTGTTTTTTTGTTTTGTTTTTTGAGATAGGGTCTCGCTATGCAGTTCAGGCTGGACTTGATCTCACTATGTAGAGTGATTCTCCTGCTTCACCCTCTCGGGTACTGGCATTACAGGAGTGTGTCACCATGCCTAGTTCTGCAACAGATTGTTACCATAGCACAATACAGCAATGCTGAATAAATACTCAGGTTTCTCATGTGCAAAACAGTAACCATTAGGTTTAATGATGTGGCGATTAAATCAAACTATGTATATATGGAAAATATAAGTAAAATTATCTACAAATAATATGTTCAGTATAGAAAATCTTAAAGATTAAAAAAGCTAACACAAATACAACAAAATTGTAAGATATAAAAATACATGAAATTAGTTGCTTTTTATGTACTAACTTAAAAAAATAAAACAACAGGAAAATAGGGAAACATTCCTAATTAAAATAAAAATGGCAAAATTATAAAATGATAGCATCAAAAATAATAAAATATTTAGGAACAAACTTAAGAAGGAGAAAGTTTTGGACACTAGAAACTACAAAACTAAAAGAAATGAAAGAGGAGAGAGATCCAAGACGGCCGATTGATAGGCAGCACTGTAGAGAGCCTCTCCGAGAAAAACAACTCAGATGCTAGGATCTGACTCCATGGAGAGGACCGGACGAAAGGAGAGGAATTTTCATGACCCAGGAAGAAACTGAGGAAAAAGAAGGAAAATAAAAAATAAAAAAAGAAGAAGCATGGAAGGAGGCTTGGAGCTGGGCACGCTCCCGTCGCTGTACTGGGTGCACCTTAGAGTCAAGCGACTCATGACGGAGCTGGGGTCGTGGCCCTGCCAAGAGCGGAGGTTGGTGAGCCTGAGACCCTTGCCAGGAGGAGGCACTGCAATGGGGAGTAGAGACGGTGAACCAAGCTGCATGGACTTTGGTGAGTGCTGGGAACTGGGTTCCCCAGAGGAGGATGAACGGCTAGATGACATATTGGATTTGGGCAGGACAGGCTTGAATCAACAACTGAGGTGGCATCAGTCGGCAGCTCCTGACCCAAAGAGGATTGGTGGGATCCACTTGGGCTGGGCCATGCCCCTGGTCGGGACCCAATAGCCAGGGATGAGACTGTGCTGAACCTGTGACATCCGAAGGGCACACTAACGTGCTGAAGACACTCACTGGTTGACTGTCTTAGAGGGGAGGGGCTGGCACACATCGCCCCTGCATGCACCTCACAGATGAACAGCAAACTGGAGAGGGCAGCACTTCCCTAGCCAGTACATTGCAGAGGGACTGTAAGCAATATGAAAAGGTCCTGAGACCTCCACCATTCACCTGTCTGAGCGAAATCAGAAACATGACAAGACAGAGAAACAACAAAAAGCCTCCAACTGCCGACCCAGGGAAATAAGTCTAGGAGAGGTAAATACAGAGGAGATTTAGGGCAGCAAACATGCAGTATCAGACACAGCTTCATCAGAAATAAAGAAATACTTCTGTGACCTCATCGACAAATTTAAATCTGAAATTCTAACTCAGGTGAAGCAAGATATAAGAAGATTAATAAAAGAAATGCTGGGCACTCCTCAAGAAGTCACAAATGGAAGAATGGAGGAACTCAGAGAAAGGAGAGAAGCCTTGGATGAAGAATATACACAATCTAGAATACATGAAACAGATCCAAAGAGAATATCAGCAAATTAAAAACTCCATTGAAAGCTGGCAAAACTTCTTGACAGAAACTAAAAACAGACTTTCAAAACTTGAAGACAGATTTGCAATGTATGATCTTGAAAGGAAGGATCTCTTAAAAATAACAAGGAACCAGGAAGTAATGATACAAAAGCTAGAAGACAACAAGAGGATTTATAACTTAATAAAAAAATGGGAATGAAGAAGCAAGGACAAATACAAACGAAATAAAAAGGCTATTCACAGAAATAATTATGGAAAACTTCCCAAGCATAGGAAACGGAAGTGATGTTCACATATATGAGGCATACAGAACTCCAGCCAGCTACAACCAAAACAGATCTACACCCAGACAAATAACAGTCAGAATCCCAGAAATCCATCACAAGAACAGAATATTAAAAGTGGTCAGAGAAAAGAAACAGATTTCCCATAAAGGAAAACTCATCAGAATCACAGTGGACTTCTCGATGCAAACTATCAAATCAAGAAGAGCTTGGAGCGAAATATGCCAAGCCCTGAAAGAAAATAACCTCCTACCCAGATTGATGTACCCTGAAAAACTGTCTCTCAAAATTAATGGAGAGACAAGATATTTCCACAACAAAGAACTGGGAGAGTTTGTGACCAACAATCCAACCCTGCAAAGAATACTGAAGGACATTCTAGAGAGAGAAAAAAAAATCACCAGGATTCCAGGAACAATGGCAGAAAGGCCTCAATGAAAGGGACAGACAGTGGAATGAAGGAGAAAAGTAAACAACAATGACAGAAAAATAGCATAGCAGAGATGAGGCTGAGAAGACTGGCTATATTGCTGTTTTGTCTTGACTGATTTTATTTGAATCTGGTATGCTTGAGAGTATCAAGTCTGAGAGTACAGGCAACTACTCTGAAGATGACAAGATTCAATAGGATACCCATTCTGGTTTGATTATTAACTGCCTTTGAAGTCCTATAATGTCTCCAATGTTTGGTTTTTACTAATAGTGCTATGTACTGCTAAGTTTAATGATACTATGCCTGACGATATAGACAATTTTATTGAAAATAACAAGAGACATCATAGTAACTAATGTAGACTATTGTGGTTTTATATGTCCTTTTCATTTCGTGCTTCTCTAGGAATTTGTATTGCTGACTTGTTTTGATTTGTTTCTCCCTCTAATACAGAAAGGCTAGGTATGCATATAGAGACTTATACATGTGTAGAACTTCTAAACAGTTTATGAGAATTGATTATAGTTATTGTAAAAAAAAAAGAGGAAAGGAAAGTATTCTAAAGGATATAACTGCATGTATGTTTAAGTGTGTAGGATTGACAACCATATTACTAAGTTTTTGTTGGATAGATGAACAGAACTGATTGCGGTGTCATGTTTAAATATTCACTTTGTATGCTTTACTTTACTTGTAACTTGAATGACTACTTCTAAGAGGAAAATATGTTATTATCAACTAGTGATTTCTTACTGGTTTTTTTTTTTGAAATTTTGTATTATTTCTACCCTCTTTTTTTCATTTTTTTTCTTTAAATTAAAAAAAAAGAAATTAAAGACATTAATATAAATTAAAGAATTAAATAGAAAGATTTCCTGCATTCATAAATTAGAAGACTTCCCAGCACTTGGGAGGCTGAGGCAGGAAGATCACCTGGAGGTCAATGTTAGCCTGAACTACATAGTGAGACACTGTCTAAGGAAAAAAAAAAAAAAACTAGAAGACTTAATATTATTAAAAGCTACTCAATGCAATATAAAAATTCAATGTAATCTCTATCAAAGTCCTAATGGCATTTTTTTGCAGAAACAGAAACAAAACTAAAATTCATTTGGAATCTAGAAGGATCCAGAACAGGCAAAACAATTTTAAAAACAAACAAAGCAATAGTATTTACAATTCCTAGGTAAAGGGTATTACAAAACCATGATAATCAAAACAGTATTCTGCTGGCATAAAGACAGACAAATACACTCCTAGAAATAAGATGGAACCAGAAGTAAACTGTATGATATGGCCAAACCATCTTCAACACAAGTGCCAAGCCTGAGCAACAGGAAAAGTACAGGTTCTTCTGCAATACCCATATGAGAAAGAATGTTTAAGAAAGCTGGACCACACACAGTATGCAAAAATTAACTCAAAATGGATCAAAGACCAAAACATTAGGTCCTAAAGCTTCGTAACACGGAGTTTGGTAATGACGGCACACTAAAAGCACAGAATGTAAGCAGAGCCAGATAGGACAGCAACAAATTTACACTCCTGCATGTCACAGAAAATAGTCCAAGTGGGAGAAAATGTTTGCAAATCACACAGAGCTGACACGGGCTAATTTATGGGGTGCATGAGGAAGTTCTGCGTTGTGGTAGATAAGTAACCGCTAAACACGGGGCAAGTGGTTGAACAGATGTTCTTTGCAGAAATATCTACACAAGTGTTCAACATATAAATGAAAAAGATATTTTTGATTCCTCCAATCATTAGCAAAACACTAATCAAAATCGTAATGAGAAATCACGTCACGTCAGTAGGATGGCCACTACTGAAAATTAAAAAACAAAATAACAAGAACTGACTAAGATGTGTAGAAATTAAAACCCTCATGTACTACCTGAGCATGTGAAATGATAACAGACAATGTAAAGACTGCATGGAGGTCCCAAAAAATTAAAAATAGAATTACCATACGATCTAGCATTTCACTTCTGGATATACATCCGAAAAAATTCAAAGTGGGAAGAGATATTTGCACAATTGTGTTCACTGTGGCATTGTTCACAACAGCCGAGAAATAGACACAAGGAGAACTAATCCAAATGCTCACTAACCAATGAACAGATAAAGTGTGGTAAACACATACAATGCAATATTAGGCCTTCAGAGAAAGAAAATACTGTCACATGCTACAAGACTGGTTTAAAAAAAAACCCAATCACAAAAAGATAAAAACTGTAAAGTTCCACTCAAAAACACTGTAGTTGAAAATGGAGGGGCTGGAGGGGCTGAGGGGAGGACAGGCGAGGAGCTGGTGCAAGGGGAGCGGGGTAAGTTTACAAGATGATCTACTGCATGACTACGTGAGTGCACCCAGCAGTGCTGAACCTGATGACTAAAAATGGTTAAGACAGTATATTTATGTGCTTTTCTATCACAATTCAAATTTTTTAAATAAATTAGACTAATATATATGCTAAAAGCTGCTATTAAAATCATAACCAAAACATATTCACCTCATCTTTAAAGTGATTCATTAATATGACACTTACTGCATTTCTATAACTGTGGACTCTCTGAAAGCACACTCAGAAGGTGGGGCATAGACCCAGGACGGTTTCCGAAAGTCCCACGTGTTCAGAGGACCACGGGGTGCCCTACTGCTCAGTGACTGAACCTACCGAAGGGATCACAGGAGAATGTGCCATGCCAGGAGAGACGGGTTCCCGGGGCGTGATGCAGCAGGGCACAGCACCCGCCCAGGGCCTCCTTCTCTCCCTGCTCCCCGACCACCGTGGGTCGAGCAGCTCACCTCCGCTGTGGCCCTCCACTGTACTCCTTCTGCCCAGAAGGAGCCAGCAGTGAACTGAAGCAGGGAGCCAGGGAGGACCTCTCCTCCTTAAAACGGTGACTGCTGAGTATTCTGTCTTTCCTCATCCTCATTTTCCTTGATTTCTTTGTAAGAACTATTACTGATCCTTCTCGCTCTTTTAAATACCTCACCAGCTTTTATCCCACGAATTCACCTGTCCTCCTCCTCTGCCAGTTCCCTTCTAGTTGGCTCAGTCGTCGTTGGTCTACAGCTTAAGTGGTGTATCTGCAGGCTCTCAGGCCTCTCTCTCTCTAATTTACCCTGTACAGCTCAAAGCTTCAGTGACAGTCTCAGTTAATGGCTTTTGCATCTTCACTACCATTTTGACTGTGTCCCCTAACTCTACTCCAGCATTTCCAAGAGCTTGTGTATAGAAGCATCTTCCCGGACACACCACAGGTGACTACAGTTTTACTCCTACTCTCTAACCACTAAATGTCTATTGTACTCAACTTCTGCCCACCATGACAACAAAAAATGTCACCAGAAACTGCGAAGCTTTTCCTATGGGACAAAATCACCACTGGCTGAGAACCATGATACAAAACATGCTTGTCAAATATATCAGTAAATAAATAAAGTCATTTTAAACCTAACTGAAAATAAAAATCTGTTGTGAGATTAAGAAGAAAAAATAATTACCTTTTCAGCCAATTCTTCTGCAGTTATCTTTGGATCATAAGGGATGGGGTCCCCTAAATAGGTCCGCAACTTCACAGGAAAACCCCCATACATCGGAGCAAATGGGTAGCGGAATTTTTCATAAAGCCATCTAAATAACCCTGTTTGAGAGTAGACAAAGTCATTTCTATTGGTCAAATGTTGTAAGCATATGACTGTATAATTTCAGAGAATTATGCAAGATTTATAGGAAGATGGCAAAAGTATTTTCTTGAAAATACCTTTAAAAGACAATCTTTGTATTGATTGTAGCTGAACACATGGCAACACTACAAGACATGAACAGTGAAGAAAACTAGGGGAGAGTGAGGAAATATGTAAGAACGCTCTACACTTTCGCTCAATTTTTTTTCTGAAAATCTAAAACTTAAATTTATATGCTGGGACTGGGAGAAGCCACCAAGAAATCAACTTGCCAGCCTTTCTGGTAAGCTGCACAAGCTCCACAGGTTCCAGGGGGGAAAGTCAGAGAGCGCCTCCCGTGAGCATACTGGCGGGCGGGCTCAGAATCAGTCCTGTGCTGTGTCGCTCCGACGTGACACGTAAGCAACTGGCTGGATCGGAGCACAGGCTGAGGCGACACCAACTAAGGCACAGATAGCAACCAAGTGCTTGTGTTGTTTGTCTGCTTGGTTGATTTTGCAGGCCTGAGGCCAGCAGTCCGAGTACCTCTCAGGAGGCCGATAGTGTGCAGTGTAGCAAATATGGGGGATTTCTTTCTATCTTGTCTTTGAAGTTCAATATTGTTCTCGATGTTTTGCTTTGATCTAATCAACTTTTGCTTTATTTCATATTTTGTTTTGATTGGTTTTATTCTGTTTTGTTTTGGTTTGATTTTGCTATACCTGGTGGAATGGACAACTATTGTGAAGATAAGATACTCTATGGGAGCTATTGTTGTTTTCCTAGTAGCCTGCTTTGAAGTTCTGTACCAATTTTGCTGCAATGTTTTGACTGGCTTTGTTGTTTTGTTTTGTTGGATTTCACTATCTTTAAAATAAAAAAATTAAAAACTTATTAGCTTAAAAAAGATAAAAGTTTTATATATGATAATTTGAAAAGACAAATCAATTATTATTATTACCAAGAGTAAAGACTGCAAACAAATGCTAGATGCTAAATTTTCTAGCAACTCTAAATAAATGATCTAAAAGACAAAGGAGGGGGTATAAATAAGTTTAGGTAAACTTGAGAGACTATGATGAATCAATAAATGACTAACAAACATGATTTGCAAACTGAAAAACAAAACACATCAAAACAAAAATTTACTAATATCAATCACAAGTTTGAAAATTTAGCAACATTAAATATGAAGTAGTTGAAAATAGAAGATAAACTGATGAACTAAGTTTTAAAAAATAGTATTAAAGAAATTTATAAAAAGTAAGTCAGAGGGACTATAACACATAGCCAGGTACTGTTACTGAAAGCAGAAAACACTGTTAGTGAATGGAATGCAAAATAAACCATCAGACACAGAGTAACACTAAAAAATAACCACTAGATACTAATTTTTGAGAATATTGAGCTCCAAGGTCAAGAAAAATAAAGAGCAATTTAAATGAATTTTGACACTAATTAAAAATTAACAAAAACATTTCTGGAACAATTTCTGGTCAGCCATTCAAATTATGAAGAGGTAGGTGGAGGGAAAATTTGAAACAACTGTATAGCAGAACTTAAATACTATAAGAACAACCTGCCTTTCTATTTTAAATTTGAAAACAGAAGGAAAACTAACGCAAAAACCAAAGGAGTGTGAACAAAACAGCATCATCACACACTAAAGAGCAATTTAAAGCTCTTCAGGACAGGGCTCATTTGTACAAATACTAACAAGAACAGTGCTAGGGATGTAAAACAACTGGCTGAATACAATAGAGGTTACACCAAAAACTGCAAAATAAGAAAAGAGCCACTTGCAAAGAAAAGACATATCCAATTGCTGTCATTTCTAAAACTGGATAAAAGCCTATTTTTTAACCAGAAACTCAACGGTAGATAAAAAAAAACTTTTCAATTAAATATATTGTGATTTAAAATATTTTTTTTCTTAAAGTGGCAGAAATAAAGCAGAACAAATGACATCTGCTTAGGTTGTTAATCTTATTACAATACAGTGTCATCCTTTTTAAAGCTATTACTTCTGCATGGTTGCGTTTAAAAGATAGTACGCAAGTTTTTCTAAACCTCTTGGTTTACTATTGTAGTAATACTACTGTACTAGATAAATTATTTTGAAACTTTAAAAAGTCCACTACAAATAAGCTCCCATGTATGTACACTGCATATACACTTAAAAATAAAATATCTAAGAATTGCCATTACTTAGAGTCAGTTATCATTTAGACTTTCTATAATAAAATCTAAATAATATATCCAAGTTAATTCAAAAGGATTTCCTATAGGGTTCAAAAGTCTAAATATTTTAAGTATATACTGTAATTAAAAACCACATGAATCACAACTTACTTGTTCCTCCAAGTGATCTAAATCCTTCTCGAATATTTTGTGTAAACATAGGGATAATGGGCTAAAGAAAAAAATGTGAATTAAAAAAGTAAATAAATTATTCAATGTTTTTATTGAATCATTAAGGCAAACTTTTGAAGGCCTGTTTGAAATCATAAAAATAAGATTTTAAAAATAGAGGCACACTTAACTAGTGTGATTTACCAAACTAAATCCAACTTAATCATTTGTAAAAATATAAATTATAAAAATAAAAATACTACCCTCCCGTGGTAATATATAATATTTCATTTACTAAGTTTGCTAATATTTCACATAAACCCTTAAAACTCAAAATAGAGATTACAGCATAATTTCGTTGGCTTTCGTAGGCCACGGAACAGTGTGCTCGCTGAAGAAAACGGGAGATAAAGAGTCTCTAAGGGGAAGTTACATACATTTAAATGACAGTTTTTGCAAGATGCTGTCACAGAATTCATGGAATTGGTAAAACAGCACTTTGTGTAAGCCTTATAAAAGTAAAATGCTCAACATTCTCTCACGTTTGTATAAGACTCACTACCAAGAAAAAAGGGAAAATATGCATTAAGAATTCTTTTACACCATTACTTTCAGAGGACCTCTACTCACGAGGTCATGATGTTTTATTTTTTCAGGAATATTGATGGTTAAATGTGATTTTAATAATGAAAGCATAAACTAAACATCATAAAATACTGAAATATCATCAAGTATCAGAGGGAGGTTATGCCAGTAAAAATATCAAAGGAGATAAAGCACTTTAATATATACACAGATATACTAATTTCACTGTTTTAGAACAAATAAAACTGCATGTGTGTATATGGCAAGTACTGTGCTACCTACATAGAACTGCACGTACATGTCTAACATAGAGCTACCTGAACCAAGCAGGGCTTTAGATATATTGAAATAAAGCAACATTTGAAGACTGTTATTCACAGACCACAAGAAAGAAGACACAAGTGCGGATTTCTTCACAAAGCTTAAGACCTCAAAGGAACAGACTAATCACATCCTGCCCCTCTTCTTCTGCACAGGAAGGAAGATAGCTAACACTCTGTGAGGACACTGTTTTGGTCACTGCTGGAACCCAACAACCAGAACAATGTATCTGGAGTTTATGAGGAGTGAAAACAACGTAAAGACATAAACGAATTAAGGAATGAAAAAACAGAACAGAGGTAACGACTCTAATGAATTAGTCTGCATTCTCTGAAAACAAAGAGATAGCCAGAGTGATCTCAAAACCCGGTAAGAAGCAGAGAAGTCAGGAAAGAAAAGGAGTTAGGTCAAGAATTTAAAATTCTGCCAGGTGTAGTGGCTCACGCCTGTGATCCCAGCACTCAGGAGGCTGAGGCAGGAGGATCGTTGCGAGTTTGAGACCAACTTGGGCTACAAAGTGAGCTCAAGGCCAGCACAAACTGTAGAGCAAGACTCTGTCTCAAAAAAGACCAAAAAATAAAAAATAAAGATAAAATATTTTTTTAAATTTACAATTTTATGGATTTAATTTACAAGGCCAACAATAAAGTATATAGTACACTGAATTCTTTTGTAAAAGAAAAAAGTAGGAAATCACGAGTTTTGCTAAAAAAAAAAAAAGATGGTGAAATCCTAATGTTTTAAATAGCTATGAAATGTCTTCAGAGTCAAGAACCTGCACTGCCCAAGAAAGAATAGAAAACGCTCGGCTCATAAATCCACTGTTTCACCTCCCCTGACCAGTCCTGCTGGACTTAGGTGGAGCGCCTGGCTCGATCCCACTTCTACAGCTCACTCAGAGTCAACAGCATGCCTTGAATAGCTGACTCTTCCAGGCCTATGGATAGTACAGGAGAAGGTCCACCCTGACGGGCTCGATACACCACGCTATAGTCTAGGTCTGTGGTTTCTAGATTCCCATCCAAGCTTCATTTAGCTGTAACCATTAGCCTTCTGGAGTCTGACAGGGTAGTATAACCATTTAACCCTTTACTCAGATATGCTATGTATAAAAATAGTTGTGTAAGTAGCCCACAATGCGATTTTGTACCTGTATTCAGGTTTATATATGTGTATGGAAGTGTAAGACAGAATGTGTATTTTTAAAACTATCTTGAGCAATCAGTTTAACATATCCTAGGGTCTTGCTTCTCCTAATAAAAATGAGAAACATTAGTCAATTATTATATATCTAAGTCTTTTTTCATGTATATGTCTTATGAAGTTTTATGGATTGAGAGAATTCAGATCAACAATTTATTGAAACAAAATGTTATTTTCTTTTACACTTGTTATTTATTTTCCAGTTAAGATATTTTTTCTGTAATTTATTTAAATATTAAATTATGTCAAATTTTTTTCAGAGCCCTAATGCTCAGCAATTTACAAAATAAGAGCAACTTATACTACATATGAAAAAGTCTAGTTACTTCCAAATGAACCTTAGGTACTTTCTACCAATATTTTGTGAACTGTGCTCACAATCTGGATTTTCCCTTATCAATTTATGTTGGTATGTCACTACTTATTGATTGACTGACTGACCTCAGTGCTGGGACTCAACATGGGGCCTAATACCTGCGAGGCCAGCATCGTACCACTGCATTACACCCTCACACCCAGAATGTCACGATGTAACTGTAGTTAACCCATTAATGATAGTCTTAAATTCTGATTCAGGACTTGTGATAATGTTGTGAGGGCAATTAGGGAGCTTTCCAACGGGTTTCTTTGGTCATTTAGGACTGCATCCGAGCATCCTGACAGAGTTCCCTCACGCGTCTGGGAGGGCCCTTCGGTCTCAGGCATCAGCAGACTCACTGTGAAGCGCAGGAGTCCTGAACTGTGTGCTCTGCTGCGCTGCTGCCTGGCTCGGGACCAGATCCCCTCCAGCCCGCCATCTCTCTGTGCCTGAGTCTCCTCATCTGTAACATTGGAACAGCGACACACGTCACCTCCTTATCACACACCACTACCAGGTCGGTCTTCAAGCCAAATCTGCTCAAAACTCCTTTACCTTTTTTTTTTTTTTTAAATTTTAAAAAAAGCAAAACATAAAAAAGGATAGAAACGATACAGAATTTCAAAAAAATAGGAAATTAACACTAATTTACATATTGCACCAAGGTCAGTCTTTAGAGGTGCTACAAAATGTTGGGCGGGCACAATACTTTTGAAACTTAAAATGTTACTTTGTGAATCCACAATGTTAAAGGGTTTTGTTTTCAAATGTATAAAAGGTTACTTCTTAAATTTTCTGAAGCTTAATGCAAAGACTTTTACTAAAGTATTGAGATTATTTTACCTGGTTATCTAGAAACTCAAGATTAGAAAGCATTCTTCCTTTATAATCTGCTCTCAAACCTCTTCTAAGCAATGCTACTTAAAACTACAAACTTAACGATAAAGAATTAGAATTCTGTGACAAATTCATATAATTTTAAATCTACTTTTGTTATCTTAAGAAGTTAACTCTTTCAAAATATGAATGTAAAAAGTGAACCACCTTTAGGTTTTATTTTAATTAGGTTTTTAGTTTTTATTATTGCTTTAATAATACATTATGATTAGTCTTAATTTTTACCAACTCCATTAATAAAATTAAATTCAAAAGTCTTCTTTTCAATAATCTTAATAGTCTATGTTTTAAAAAAAAGTCAATAAAACAAACATCTAAGGCCTAGGAAAAGCTGGTCATTGTAGTAAGAACTCAAATAGGAACTCTTCTGTCGTCACAGTACTATTTAAATTGTTGTCAGCTAAACATTTGGGAAGAACATTCACTTGCACTAGGACGAAATTATTAAGAAAGAGCAGTAATTTCAAAGAACTACATACACATACACAGGAAAGAGAAGTGCTCGATGCATTTTACTATAAATTTGTAATTAAAATACAAAAATATCCATTCTTCGAATATTATTTCTTGGCTAGAATGAACTGTCTGTAATCTATCTATAATCAATAGTCTGTACTTGAAAGACGCACAGTCAAGCTAAAGACGTGACTGGTCTCCTCATGCGGCACCGGCTAGGACACAAAAAATCTGAAAAATGGAAGTTACTGGAAGCAGTCTTTATCTCATAGGCCTGGCCAAAGAACACCGCCACCCTATCAAAGGTAACACAGGTTCTTTTTCAGACAATCTAAAATAAAAATAAGACAAAGGAAAGACATTTCCTAAGTAATAATTGTTTCATAGAATAAAGTGCAATATGAAAACCAAAATGCTGAAAAATACTTTCTGAAAGCACAAAAAAAACACAAATGACATTCACATGTTTAGTCTATTAGGTAGAATAATTACAGTAAATCACCACAGAAGACCACTTAATTTATTCACAAATAAATTAGTGGCACGAGTGCCTGCCTGGCAAGAATGAAGTCTTAACTTCGATCCCTAGTACCAAAAATAAATAAATAAAGATGTATCTAAATTACACCAGTATCTATTTATTATCTTTTACTATCACATAGCTTATCACATTTGCTGATAAAAATGATAGATATGCATTGCTTGGGCCTTATTATTAAAAAAAAGAACTATTATGAAACAAAAACCATCACTGAAGTATATCGACTCATTCATATCATATCAGGTTCCAATGGACTAATATATATATATATATATATATATATATATATATATATATATATATAAAATCAAGCTGATTATACTTAGAAAAAAAATATAACTAAAGGACAGGTGAAGTTATCTATATTAACATTACAAATGTCTTGAAAAGAAGCTGGATTTTCAGCTTAAAAAAAAAACCTTGCTGAATAGTTACCAAATTTCCAGATTAATTTTATTTAATGTGATATCCCATACACAACAATTATTTCTCTATTGAGCACTTACAAATTTATCAAATCCTTATTTTGGCTCAGTAAGCATTTACTTTTCATTTAACTAAGTTTACTTGAAGAATTAGTTTTACTCGACTTACCACTTTTGCATCAATTGCCACCTGAGCAAAGCCCTTACGATGACCCCACACAATGTTGTAGGTCTCATCACTCAGCAGGGCTTCTCGAACTCCACCTGGTGAAATGGCTAACAAGTGACCACTCCTCAGAATTTCAACACATTTTTCTCTTGGTCCATGTAGAGCACAAAATACATCAAGTAATAAACTAAACCCTAGAAGAAACACAATCACAAAAACAAATCTTAAAATACTTCCTGTTCAACCCTGAGAATTTTCACATCCCACGTAATTTATTATCTATACTTACATCAGCAAACTTGTATTTTACAAAACAATTCTTTACATAAAATTATATTGCTCATGAAGTAACAGCTACATTTGACTGATTACTACTATTACCACGCTGCCTACTTTACACAGTCAAGTGCAGCTACAAGTCACAGCAAACCCGGAAAGCAGGGATTCTCTGCCCATTTTACAGAGGAATCTGTGCTCCAGTTAGGCAGCGGGCTCAGAGCCACACAGCTGAGAGGTGGCAGGGCAGAAATCCCCACTTAGCTATATCTAGTTCAAAGTAGAAGATATAGTGCACAGCTCAAATACATTCTGAAGTATTTATTACAGCAACCAGAAAGGATACTCTATCAGCAATCACAAATCTAACCTCACATTAACCCTGTAAGAATCTCTCAAGAGAATGTGAATCTACGCTTAACCCAACCAAAACAGGCAATACTACAATCTACTGAAATTAAAAGTTAGATATGATAATCCTACCATTATATTTTTAAAAGTAATAATAGAAAACATTAAGACTCTAATAAAGTGAGGGTGCTTGACTCAAGAATAGCTATTTCCAAGTCTTAATGCTATACAGCTTTTCAAATTACAACTATGTATGGATGAAAGATGTGATCCTCTTAGCAATTAAATATTTTAATCAAATCCTAGACTGAAGCTTCAGAGAGCTATCACTGCAGTACATGTGCATTTCTTTCCAAGATTGGGGAATATAGGAATGACTACTAAAAACTCTGCAAGCTAACCAAATTTGTCAGCAGCTTAAAGATCTGAAGCAAAAATTACAATTATCACTAAGATTTAAACAGTTTTCAACCTACATGATCTTAAAAGCTCACTGATTTAATGAAATGCATTCTTGTGATAAAAAGGATTTCATAAACTACTAAGATAAAATAAATTTCTCTTGCACTAAGACATATAATGACTTCGTACCTTCCAAAAACAGTGATGGAGTGAAGGTAGATCAGTATCAAAATGTTACAAAGATCATAAAGGAAAATTTTTTCAAAAGGTCAATACTAAAAAATATTCATTTTATTATTTCTAAAACAGAAAAAATTGAAAGCAACCTAATTCTAAAAGAAAAAAAGTTAAACATTTTAGTAGCATACTAAAACTGCTTCTTATAAAACAGTGAAATGTTTATGCTAACGTAAGATCTTTTTTAAAAATCCACCGTTGTTTACGAAATATTTGAAAGTGTACAAATTAAAAATAAAGTAAAATGGTAAGAGGTTATGCTAGAATAATATTACAATGATGCTCTTCTGACCTCTAGTTTCTAGATATATTATAAAGTGGTCATGTTACTACTTAAAGGAAGTCTTACGGCCAACTTCCTTTATACACAAACTACAAACAGGTATTTAGTGATTCAACAACACACAGGCCTTTATGAAAGGCACTGAAGTAGGTCCCTAACTCACTGCTCGGTTTGAGTCTGCCTAGCTGATCAATCAGTTTACTTTTGTTATTTCAAAGAACATATTATCAGCTTACTTGGCATGTTTCTAGTGACTCAGTGGCAGAAGAAAATAGATTTAATCTCAACAAGTTAATCCCAAGAAAGTTTTTAAAAAACTGTCTTTGCATTTGAATTCATCTAGCTAACTAATCTTTTTAAAAAGGCTCAAAGCTTTTTTCAACAGTTTAAAAATTGTGTATAATATAACCTGATTAATTTCTTCCTTAATTTTGATTTGCTGATAGCTGTAAAACTCTAACAGTAAAATTAAACTACAAAAATCAATACATATCCTACAAAGAATTTATCATATGAAAAATCAATCATCTTCTATGTCAATATATAATGTTTTGCAAAAATTAGAATTTATTTTTAAAGTTTAACATTTGGGCTAAAGATATTTTTCAGTGGTAAGATGCTTGCCTAGCATTTACAAGGCCCTGGGTACCATCCCCAGCCATGCAAAAATAAAGTTCAAGTTTAAGCCTAGAGCCCTAGGGCCTGCTTATAGACCCAGATACTCGGGAGAAAAGAACTGCCTGGGCTATGTAGTGAGACGCCATCTCAACAAAAGCAACAAAACAGACAGGAGAAAAAGATTTAACTTTCAACGTGAAATGAAGCTAAACACCTCCTAATAAAGAAAGACAGTAGGTAATACTTTTGGCCATAATACTTTTATTTTTGGATATACTGCCTAAACAAGTTAATTAGATACTTTCAAATTAGAGTCCTAAGCTTGTTACCCTAAGACGACAGACAATTTTCCAAATGGCACTAGACCTCAAAGACGACTACTGTGTAATTTGTTCACATTAAACATTTTCACATTATTATTTATGGTGAAAGTTTACCTGGAATTTTAAAGACAAAGTGATCCGCTACTACTCGGCAAGTTCTGCCCTTGAGGATAAAAATTTTAGCCATGAAGTAGTAAAAGTCGATGGGAATAGCTCCATGATAAAAAATTATGAGTGCTGGTCCTTCTTCTGGTATTTTTTCCATCCCATGCACTTCATAACCTGTTTGAAAGACAAAATACAGATACTTATGGTATATTTAATAGCTATTTGTTCTAAACAATAGTTGGTAATTCAAAAGCTGTGTTTTCTTTAACAAAAGTTCGCAAACTTCCTTTATTCTCTTGTCACTTCCCTTTTATTCCTCTCTTCTCCTCCATCCTTTTATTCCTTGTACAAATTAGTCCTATGACACAAAATGGGGCGGGATAAAATACGCACTTGGGCAACGCGACACACGCGAGAGGCCAAAGCCAAGGCAGGGCTGTGCCAGCATCCTTGTGGGAGAGCTGAGCACAGGCTGGAGGTGCCAAGTGGGGAGCACAGGGAGCCAGGGTGAGAGCAGCCTGCAGACCCGAGCCTAAGTGAACCGAGAAGGAACCCAGGCACCCCGGTGGCCTGGCACGAGGGATCACAGCTGAGCAGGGAGAGATGACCGGGTGCGGGGCGTAACAGCCAGGGCGGTGAGGAAGGCACCACGGCAGCCCAACCTCGGCTGTCACAGCCCCGGGGGTAAGGGTGACCCTGAGTGTCAGGGGAGGGCGGCCACAATGACATGCTAGTCACACAGAGGGGAATAGGTCAAATGAGTCTGCGGATTAAGGATGACTCCAGCCAGGCTTCTCACTGCTGAAGGAGAGGGTTACAAACACAGAGAAAAAGAATTAGAATTAATTCTGTAACCACAAGAATTAACTCCCCCCTACAGGGAGAGACAACTGCTAACTTTTCTCCAGCCTGTTACAGGGTTGAAAACGCGAGTGGTTTCAAGAAGTGCTTGATGTCTCAGAGCCGTTACCCGAGAATGCCTTTAGTTCCAACACTGTCTGTTAGAAGTTACTGTAGTTTTAGAGTCTATGATTCTTTGATCTTATATTTTCTAGATAGCAGAATGGCTTTTATTTATGTACTCATATTTCCAAGTATGACATAAAGAACTTACATATTTCCCAATTACTTCTAATTCAAGTTATTTAATTTACTTTAAGCTCTGCAAAACAATTATTGAGGTTATATAAGGTTACCAAAAAGATCAAATATACTATTTTCTGAGAAATAAAAATTCCTAGAATGATGATATTCTATACAGAATACTCCTAACATTTTTTAAAAATTCTAAAATAATTTATCTATTTATATAACTGTTTACCGGATCACCTAGTTGAAAGCAGGAAAATTCAAACAATCGATCACTGACAGAGTGTGCCATGGTATGGCAGCACTGAGCGCCAACCTTGTCTTACTCTGCCTCTCCTAAAGCACAGATACCATCGCTCCTTCCCTTCTCAGAATGTACCAGTGGGGTTGGGGATGCAGCTCAGAGGCACAGCACCTGCCTGGCAAGCCCGAGGCCCTGAGTTCCATTCCTGGCACCAAAAAAACAACAAAAAGTAAATAACATCTGGCTGCGGACATAGCTCAGTGATACACAGCCTGTGGGTAAGCGCAAGGTCCTGAGTTCAATTTCTGACACAAAAAACAAATGCATCAGGGAACTACCAGGTCCAACAATTGCAAGGCCTTTTCAGCCCAAATGCCTGAGTGACGTCCTTTATCTACATGAACCAACTGGCTCCACGAGTGTATCTCATTTCTCTGCTTCTGTTCCTGTAGCTGCTCTTGGCTGGAACACGTACTGCCGTGTTTCCCTGCTTAGCAGTAGAGACTATACTGACTTCAGCCTCTTCCTCCCTTAGACTGCACTCATCACCAAATTCTGCGTGTTTTACCTCTGAAAGCTCTCTGAGGTCTATCACTCTTTTCCCTCCCCAGTACCAACGCGCACTCTATCAACAGCCACCTGTGAGCACTGAGCAATGGAGGCTGGGAGAAAGCAATCTACTGCCGTCACTGTCCCTCTGGGTCTGGGAAGGGGCAGCTGGGCTCCAGCAACAGTCGGCTCCTTTCCTGGCAGAACTCTCTTTCCTGTCTGTTGACAGGGAACACAGACGTCTCCCCTCCTGTGCTCTGACCCCACGCTCAAAACGCGCTCTTCCGACCTTCTGGGTTTTCGCGTGGATTAGCCTTTCACATAGGACGTGAAGGCGAGTCACACAGAGGTCCAGCAGTCCCCCCAGGATCCCAGAGACCAGGTGCAGGGCTGCTGAGGCTCTGGACAGGGACTGGGTCAGGAGAGCGCCAACACCAGAGGATAAGCCGCAGGCGCAGTCAGTCCCTCGCGGAGGGCAGTGGCGCAGACAGAGCCCCTGGGTGACAGCAGGTCTCCAGCCCCCTCCTCTCCCGGCCTCCCAGCAGGCAGGAGCTAAGCAGCTTTGCCCGCCACACCCTTTTCTCAGGATGCTTCTGCCTGCCACAGGCCAGAAAGCGATGCAGCCCACAGACCAGAGGCCGAAACCGCTCTCACTATCAGCCAACAGAAGCCTCTGGCCCTGTGCGTGGCTGTTATCAGGTGTTTTGTCATTGCAATGGAACACTGACTAACACAACTGCCTCCTGGCTTTTGATACCAGTATCCTGATTCACATAATGGTAACCTTCTAAAAGACTGATCTATTCTAAATCTGTCATCAAAAATTCACTTTTGGAGACAAAATTAACATTAAAATTCATTAGTTTTTCTACACATCAATACTGAACTAGTTGGAAAAAAAAATTCAGGAAAATAATCCTGAGCTAAAAAACAAAAGCAGAAACCTAGGGATCAACCTAACCAAGGAGATGAATGACTTCTACAAGGAAATAGTAAAACATTTAAGAAATAAATTTAAGAACACACTAGAAGATGAAAAACTCCTGCTCATAGATTAACAAAACCAATATTGTTAAAATAGCCATATCACCAAAACGTATCTACAGATTCAATGCAATTCCCATCAAAATTAAAATGAAATTCTTCACAAAACTAGAAACAACACTCCTAAATTCATATGTAAACAAAAGGGACACAGAATAGCCAAAGCAATATCAAGCACAAAGAAGATATCTGGAGGCATTACAATACCCAATTTCAAATTATAATACAAAACTATAGTGACAAAAACAGCATGGTGTGGGCACAAACGTAGACATTGAGACCAGGAAAAACAAAGAACACAGGATAAAATCCACACAACTGCAGCTACTTTATTCTTGACAAAGGAACCAAAAGTATACATTGGAGAACAGACAACCTCTTTAACAAATGGTGCTCGGAAAACTGAATACTTGTATGTTTCAAACTAGATCATCAATCATCTCTTGCCTTGTAAGAAATCAAAAAATGGAACAAAGACATGGTAATAAAAATTAAAACTTTACAATTCTTCAAGAAACCACAGAGGAAATATTTGAATCCATAGGCACAAGCAAATACTTCTTGATAAGGACTCCAGAAGCACAGGAAATAATAGCAAAAACTAGCAACCAGGACTACATCGAATTAAAATGTTTCTCCACAGTAAGGAAAGCAAGTAACAGAGAAAAGCCTACCAAATGGGAGAAAAATTCTGCCAGCTACTCTCCTGATGGAGAATATGTAGAACATACAATTCAAAAAATCAAATAATCCAATTACTACCTGGGCAAATGAATTGAACAGACACTTCTCAAAAAAAGTACAAATAGCCAATAAGTATCTGAGAAAAAAAAAAGTTCAATATCTTTAGCCATTAGAGAATGCTAATCAAAATTACATTGAGATTTCTTCTCATCCCAGTCAGAATGGCTATCATCAAGAATATAAAAAACAGTAAAAGCTGGCAAGGACACAGGGAAAAGAAACCCTTCTACACTGCTGGTAGAAATGTAAATTACTATACCCCCTATGGAAATCAACACAGAGGTCCCCCAAAAAACTAAAAACAGAGTTGCTGTTGATCCAGCTGCACCACGCCTTGTTACGCACTTGAAGGAATTAAAATCAACCTATTATAGGGATAACGGCATAACTATGTTTATTGTGGCATGATTCATGACAGTTAAGATATGCCACTAGCATGATCGCTTATCCACAGATGAATTTTTAAAATTTCATTTCATATATATATAGAGAGGGAGGGAGATGGAGAGAAGAGGGGAGGAGAGGGGATGGGAGGGGAGTGGAAGAGCTATTACTAAGCTATAAACATTATGCCATGTGCAGAAAAATGGATAGAACTGTCTATCATCATTTTAAGTAAAATAAACCAGACTCAGAAAGGTAAGTATCACATGCTCTCACTATATGAATCTAAAAAAGATGGCATTGAATAGGAGAGAGACTGTTAGGAGGAAAGGAATAAGGGGGATAATATAATTAAAATACACTATATACAATGAAAACCAGTATTGTGTGAAATTAGCGGTAATACAAATATATTTTTTAAAATCCACTATAAAGACATTACACCTATGCATTATGGTAAATTAAGGATGATGTCACACTTTTGGATCTTTCTCAGGAAAACAGGAACTGAAGTGCCTGCCAAAAAAAGGGCAAACTCCTGAGCACAGGACTGAAGTCCCTTCAAAACCCATCTACTCTACAGTCCATCTTTTCAAGTTCATCTCTCAGCCTACCACTTACCCATGAATGATTCACCTTCTAGCTCTGAATGTATCACACATTTTATTTGCTGATGTGTATGTAACAAAATAGGGTGGTACTGTGAATTATGAAAAATGAACCAACTTTGATCACTGTTTTCCTGTAACACTGGCCATCTCCATTAGACTCTAAATATAGTAGTACAATAATGTATTTTGGGGATCTATCCATGACAGGCATAGAAAGCAACTTTCTTCTTTTTAGTGCTATAAAGCATTCCACAACAAGGTCATATTTGCAGTTCATTCAACCATACATGCATTAGTTATTAAAGGACAACTGGGTTACTCCAAAGTTTTACAAATATTGCTGCAATAAATATCCACTTATATGTATCCTCGTTCACCAAACATTCATCACCACAATAGATAATAGGGGTAACTGTTGCTCATTTGATAGCCCGTTTTAAATTACACTGGTAGTAAATTGTGCTTCTTCTTCTTCCAACTGCTTGTACTTCCTATCCACATGCTTTGAGTGACAATTTTCATTTAATCACATTCTCATTCTTTAATGCTACCAATTTTTGTCAATCTTTTGGGTAAAAATGATATCTCAATTACATTTTAATTTGCATTTCCCTAATGACTAGGGGGGCTTTGCACATTTATTAGCCATTGTATTTCCTGATCAAATCCTTTAGCCATCTTTAAGTTAGGTTTTCTTCTTACTAGTTTGTTTTCTAAGACAAGTTGTAAATGAGTTGTGCTGATCTGGTCTACCATTTGTGTATTGTTATGTCTTTTAAAAAATTGCTTTCACTTTTAAGCCCTAAGTACTAGATTTTATAAAGCTATTTTCTGTAAAGCTGACTACAAATCTTCTTTTTGTGTGTTACACTAGCTTTGTGGAATACACTATGGAGCTCCACATTTTTTTCCCTCACCCTGAAACAGTTTAAGCTGGGTTATCATTTGCTCCTTAAAAGTCAAGTAGAACTCAAGGGTTCATGTGTTTTGTGAAGAAAAAAGATACTATTCCAATTTATTTTATGATGGTCTCTTTCTGACTTCAATTTGAACCAACTTTAATCAGTTTTCCTTTAACATTGCCATCTTCATTAGTCTCTAAATACAGTAGCAGCAATATAATTACTTTTTTCCTATTCAATTTTAACATGTTCCCCCTAGACTGTACCACTGGCAGTACATGCATGACTGTCCTATCAAGTGGTTTGTAGCGCTGGAAGTTGAAATGCTACAGTTATGAACAGGACAGCACACGTGTACCCTCAGTGCTTCAAGCTGCCTGGCTGCAAGACATAAATTTCAGGCGTGTCACAAAATGTTAAAAGCCTTGTTCAAAAGCTAACTTATCTGTGAATAGTGCTTTTATTTTTGTCTTGTAAATAGAGGTTTATTTAACATTTACAGATCCTCTTATATGCTAAAAACTATACTGGACTCAATAACCACAAAACATTCTCCGTAGATGAGGAGACCTAAGTGCCAAAGGGCCTCTTGTTTTCCAAGGTTACAGGGTGGGAGCAGGGTACAAACCTGTCTTGGCCAAGCCTGTGTTCCACAGTAAGCACATGTGCACCAAGCTTCATGATCTTCATTCAGACACTAGCTGTCATTTATTCATGAGCTGAAATCAACTTAGTCAATCATGTAATCTCTTTAGTGAGTTACAAAGAGCATTTTTTTTAAAAAGTAGAATATAAAATAAAAGAGTAGGTTACATATGGAAACATGCACACTTTTCATGAAAAAGTAGGTAACATGAATATGTATACTGGAAGGAAAAACACCTTTCTTTCTAGGAATGATAGTAAAAACTAGGACAGCTAGGAAAAGTGCATTTGAAGTATCAGTGGCCCCAAGTATGTTAAGCTGAACTTGATGGTTAAGAGGCAGAAGGATCAGAGAATGACGCTCCATAATTACAGCTAGCATTTATTGAAACTTTAGAAATTATGCTAAGCACTATATGACATTTCACAGAACCCTTAAAATAATCCAATTAGAAGATGAAAAATAAAAGACTCTGAAGTTAAATATCTTATTTTATGCTCTTTAAAAAGTTTTCAAGTTGCTTTCCCAGAAAACTACTAGAATATCAACTATAAAGTAATTTATCAATTAATGTAAAAAAGTAGTATCTTTTTATGTGTGGTGTAGTGCTAGATAAGGAATTTAGGGCCTCATACATATTAAACAAGTGCTCTACCAGACCAAAAAACTAGTAACTTTATAACAGAACTACCTGACATCTTACAGAAGTAATGAAAGCTAGTATCATGAAAATAAGGCACAACAGCATCCCGAGTCCTCTGGTACTGTGCACTGAGAAGTATACTTACAGCACTCTTATCAAAAATGCATAACCTTCACCTAATTATGGAAAATACCACCTCTAAATTGATATAACTGGTCAATATTCTTCAAAAGTGTCAAAGTCATGAATGAACTAAGAAAACTGCCACAAGTTAGAGGGGATTTGACAAGAAAATGCAGTAAGAGATTCTGGAAAAAGGAACACTGGTAGAAAAATAATAGAGTTTGAGTAACATATATAATGTAATAGTACTGTTCCCCTGTTAATGCAGTAATTGTACAAAGATTATATGCTAACATTAGAGGAAGCTCCATGAAACATATATAAGAACTCTTGATACTCATTTCTCAACTTTTCTGTAATTCTGGATTGTTTTTCAAACTACCATTCAAGAAATTATACCTACTGCCAAAGGAGGAGGGGAAAAATGACATGAAAGTAACAGAGACTGTAGCAGATAAGAAAAAGGCAGTAAGGTGGAGGGGCTGAGAGGGCAATGGACGAACAGATTTCATCCACGCATCTATAACAATACCACATTAAACCCGTCTTTTATAAAATCAGTAAGTACAAATAAAAAATATCTTTAAAAAAGACATCGAAGGCATATGGTTCCTATTTACAAACCTGCTGAATGCCATGACGTTTGGCCCTGGATTCTCAACCCTGGAAAGATTCACTGCATGACACGGAACATAAACATTGCAGCTAGAAGTCAGATATTGTATCTGGGTTCTGCTTCCCACTGTACCTCGCACACTAAACCTCCTGGAGCTAAGTTTCTTCATGGGTAACACAGAAATAAAAATAAAATCTATTTATCATATTATAAGGTTTAAAGGAGTCACTGTATCTCAAGTATCTGCTACAGTGAATCCTCAAGAGATTTATCAGTATGTAGGTATCATAAGCATTTCATTGGTGACCTCTGCTAACAGCAGCCTTTGCTCAGTGGTCCATAACCCCCAGTGTCTGTGTCAAAGTCTGTGATTCTATGCCCTTTTATAAAACCACCTTGATACTCAACACGATGAAGCCACATCTTTGTCATATGCTGCTATGCTTCATCCCCACCAAAACTCATGTTGAGACTGAATTCTTCCACATGGCCGTATTAGAGGGACCTCAGGAGGTGTTTGGGGAAAGGCAACAGAGCACTTTTGAACAGATTAATGCCTTTGCCAGGAGTGTGTGTTCACTCATGGAACACTGAGCTACCTACAGGGCAAACTAGACAGGAAAGCCACCCCTCACATTTTGCTTCCTGGCATGTGCTGTTCGCCCTTTTTTCACCATGCACGCAGCAGAAAGAGGCCCTCACCTCATGGTGCTCACACCACGCTGCTGGACTTCCAGAACCGTGAGCCAAAGACAAATTACCTGTCTTTATAAATTACCTTGTCTAGGTATTCTCGGATATCAACAAAAAGTGGACTAAAGCACCACCTATTTTAATCCCAAGTATTGCTGTATAGGTTTCAAAAAAGGAAACCAGTAAACAAGGTACTGGTAGAATAATGCAGAAAATCTGATAGAGAAAAATACCAACCCCTTGAAAACAGGTCACCAGAGGGCAATTTTCACAATAGCCAAATGAAGACCCAATAATCAAGTGCAGTATCTCAAATCATGAAAGAATTTCCTGGAGAGAAATTGATGGCTATCACATTTATTCAGAAAGACATGTTTGCCTCTAAGATGAATTAAACAGAAAGTAAGCAAATTTGGTGTACAAATTACATTTAATGTAATACTAGCAAATATTTCATTTTTTAAAAATCTCTGAACACTGAAAATTGAACTTATTTTGCATAGAGGTAGAAGAAAATGCTAAATAATTTGAAGTCTTTAAAAAAGTGTCTATACAGCTTTAATTAATCTTACTCTTCTAGATATTTTACATATTAATTTTTTGATTTTACCTTGTAGCAGTAGTCTTCAGAGCCATGTGGGTGTTCATTTAATGGAAAATAATGTTCGAAAAAAATAATTTTAAGAGAGATATACAAATGCACAATGCATGCAAATCGACAATCAGGAATAACTACACTTTCACTATGAGTTTCAGTATCTTTTCAATGAATAAAATGGAATGTTAGCACATGGGACAGTCTCCAAAATAGAGCACAGACTAGCCCACAGAACATGCTTAAGTCAATGCAAAGGAAGTAAAATTATCCCATGCAGATCATCAATAAGATGGAATGATAATATAGCTTCAGTGCAATGCACAGACAGCAAAATCCAGGGCGAAGGCGTTCCCGGCTTACCATGCCACACGGCCGCGTGTCCGTCCCACACCGTGGCCACCGTTTTCCTGGCACCATCCCATAGATTGTGAGAGTAGGCTTCCTTTAATACGTTTTTCCTCTTATAAATGTGTAAGAAAATAATGGTAAGGTAGAGAAGAAAGATAGTAAAATAAGGAAGTATTACAAGGATTAGTGGCGTAAAAACCCACAAAAGATAGTTTACAAAATTCAAGTAGTCCTCCAATTGCTCCACATCAAACCACTCCTCAAGCATGTGAACCAGACAAGTCATATAGGGCAGAGAATCCTGTCCTGCAACACAGGTTTGATTTCTGGCTATCATTTTTCTTCAGGTGAAAATGATGAATTCAGTCTCTTTCTTCATTGCTATAGCAAGTCTTTAATTTTGACGCTAGAAAGGAAAAATAATCCAGAGTTATTCTCCTACCAACAACAAAGTTAAATGTATTAGTCTACATAAATACTATAATCATTCCTTAATTCCAAAATGAGTAGACATTTTAATGCTTGACTTTGTGGTAGATGTAAATGTAAAAATTACAAGCTTTCATCTGTTTGTTCATGAAGTATGCTGAATTTACCATTTGAAATAACTTGCAAGCTGTAACTGAGATAGGACAAGGCTGATGAGGACTGAAATTTCAGACTGACCTGAATAATTTGACTCATATCTTAAGTAGATTATGTTGAACAGCTAGATTTTAAACTAGGTCATGTTGAGAATAACTGTATTGTTCACAAAATATCACTCTTTTTCAGTAAGTTAAACAAATTCTTTAGGAACTGATATACATTTTTGGACACTCTTTTTGAGACAGGGTTTCCACTATGCAGTTCAGGCTGGCCTCGAACTCACAGCGATCCTCCTGCCTTAGCCTCCCAAGTGCTGAGATTATAAGCATGCACCACCATGCCTGGCAGATACTGTCTTTTTATTGAGAAACAAATTTACAGAAAAGCTTCTGCTCTTCTGATATTACACAATAACAAAGTAATCAGTACTGTTTTATCTTTCTTACAGTCACCAAAATTTCTCTAAAATATTAAGTGACTCAGACTACCACTGTACAATTACTGTAAAAACTGACTCTCTAAAACAGTGACTTGACTTACCAGAAATTACATAAACATCTTGTGCCAATCTCCAGTATATGTAACCTGAAAAATATAGACAACAAATGGAATACACAATTAAGAACAGAAGATAACTGTTAACATCTAGAATTAAAATGTCCATAAAATAAATATCCGCTGACATTCGCAAATGTTTGACAGATACAATTACACTCCTGGGCTAGTATATCACAGCTGAAGTTACATCCATGCTGTCACTGCTTTACTAAGCACAACTATTTAGTGCTACTATGTAAAATGCTACCTAAGAATCTGTCTCCACATTGCCGTAAGAGCTTTGCTTCTTTGCAAACAAAACAAAGTATGAAGATATGAAATCAATTAAATTACTTTTGACTAACTTTGCCATACTTGACAATGACATAATTACATTGTCACTGTGGTCATAATTTCCTATATAAGAGCTCCGTGATCTTCTTCCATTCATATTTTTTGTGACTCTATTATTAGAGATATTTTACCATTCTATAATACTACTATTTATTATTACATAATATTCCATATTATGTAATCTTATTACTATTTCATGCTATGCAATCTGAATGAAAATTACCTGAATTCATTTGTGGCTGAGGCATGAAATACAGAAATGAAAGAGACAGAAAAAAGAGACACACAAGAGTGATTATATAGTATCTTTATGCCACGATTATCTTGCTAACTGCCTTGTTATCAGGGCAGATACTCTGACTTGCTCTTCTGGGGACAGAAGTCTAATTTAGTCTAGTTTATTTATTCAAGAGAACCTGAGCCTGTTCTGATAACAGAACATAAGCACAGCATACATCAAGCCTTCAACCAGGGGTTTATCTTTTATCATATCTTAACCGGCCCATTTAAAGAGTTGAATTACTATAATCAACAGTGTTTGATCATTTAAAGTGCAAACTTTAGTACTTTTAAGAACGGGAGATTTTAAAACGAGAGGTTTTCCTATTAAGAGCTCTTCAATCTATAAAACAGTTGATGATGATGTAGAAAATTAGACTCTTTAACCATAATGGGCGAGAATACAGGGTGGTCACTGCAGAAATTTGTAGTACCTCAAAAAGCACCAGTAATTCTACTCCTAGCTATGTGCCTCAGAAGACTGAAAACATATACGCACATGTAAAATTACAAAACATTCACGGCATTACTCATAATAGCTAAAAACTGGAAACAACTCAAATGCCCATCAATCGGTGAAAGACTAAATAAAATATGGTATTATCCATATATTTTTCAGAGGGAAGATGTACAGTACCACACTGGTTCATGCATGGATACGTCTTGGAAACAGTGTAAGTGAAAGAAAAAAAAAAAAAGCCCAAAACAAATGGCCATATATTTCATGATTCCATTTATATGACCAGGAAAGGGTAATCCATAGAGGAGAGGAAAATGGGTGCTTGCTAATGGGAACAAAATGTTTCTGTGACAATGAAATATTCAGGAATTAGCAGCAATGGTTGTTCAACTTTTCAAATATATTTTTAAAAATTACTGAGCTGTACAAAGTAAAATGATTAATGTTATGGTAAATTATATCTCAATTTTTTAAAAGTGCTTAAACATTGTCAGTAGATAACAAAAATTATGAACCTTTTATAGACATAAAAAGAAACTTTTCCAGGGCTCAATCAACATTTTAATGATTTGATCATTACTGCTTTTAAAAAAACTGCTTGTAATAATCTAGTTTTGTTTCCAGTTTTTAGTAGGAATATAAAAGCTTACAACCTTTTAGGACTTCCTCCAGACAAACCAGTAATATAGCAGAAATTATAGCAGAGTTCCCTTATCCGCAAGGGGATGAGTTCCAAGACCACCAGAAGAGACCAGAAATCTGAGAATAGTACATAATCCTCTATCTAGTTTGAGTATCTCTAAGCCAAAAATCTAAAATCCTCTAAAATCAGAAACTTTCTGAACAAAAACAAGTGGAACATTCCACACTGGATATAATGTGACAAGTTACAGTTAAAAGGCCAGTGCACCAAAAACATCAAAAATTACTTTCAGGCTGTGTGCATTAGATCTACATAATTAGAAAAAAAAATACTAGGAGAAAACCTAAGCAAGGAACTAAATGATCACTACAATAAAAATTGCAGAACAGATAGTAATGGAAGAAATTAAAGAAGACAAAAAAGTGGAAAGATATCTCATGTTCAAGGGTTGGAAGAACATTAGTGAAATATACATAGAACTCAAAATGATTCAAAGCAATTTACAACAAACTTTCAGTGACATTATTCACAGAATTAGAACAATATTCTTCACAGAACTAGAAAAATCCATGAATTCACATGGAACCACAAAATACCTCATAGGCAAAGCAATCTTAGAGGAGCAAGGCTGAAGGCATTACAAAAGCTGACTTCAAAACACATTCCAAAGCTACAGGAACCCACACAGTCAAGCAGCTGGCATAAAACACACACAGGCCAAATTAACAGAATAGAGTTTACAGAAATAAATGAACACATTCACAGCTCACTGCTTTTGAACACAGCCAGAAAGCAAGCACAGACTCTGGAGAAAGAACAATCTTTTCAATAAAAGGTACCAGGAAAACTGGGTGTCCAAATGCAGGAAAAAACTAGACAGCTATCTCTCAGTATATGCAACAACATCAAAAACATCAAAAAAAAAAAAGTGGATAAAGGACTTAAGTTCAAAACCCAAACCTTTAAAACTACGAGAAAATACAAGGGAAATTCTTTAGGATATATAGGTCTGAGCAAAGTTTTTTGTTTTTTTGTTTTTTAATATATGACCCTTAAAGAACATGTGACAAAAGCAAAAATTAACAAATGAGACTGCATCGAACTGAAAAGCTTCTGTATGGTAAAGGAAACAGAGTGAAGAGATAACCTACAGCACAAGAGAAAAAAACAATGTATTTGCAAACTGTTCATCCTACAAGGGAGGGGTCAATTTTCAGAATATGTAAGGCATTCAAAGGACTAAAATAACCCACAAATAAAAATGGGCAAACTTGCCAGGTACAGTGACACATACCTGTCATCCCAGCTCCTCAGGAGCATGAGGCAAGAAGATTTCATGTGCAAGGGCAGCCTGGGCAATTTATGTGCCCCAGTCTCAAAGAACGGGGTAGGGTGGGACTGGGAACCTAGCTCAGTGTAAAGGTCCTAGGTTCAATTCCAGGAGATACGGTGGGGAAAGAGAGGGCAAACGACCTGAACAGACATTTTCTCAAACATGTACAAATTTTAAAAATTAAACTAAATTTTAGAAAGGATACACAAATGAGAAACAAGTAAAAATGTTCACTTATCGAGGAAATTCATATTAAAAGCACAATGAAAAATCATCTCACCCCATTTAGAATGGCTGTTATCAAAAAGATTTTTTTAAACCTAGGGCTAAAGGTATATATACTTGATAAATGACAGAGAGCATGTCCAGCATGCTCAAAAAGCCCTGCCAATCCCTAGCATCAAAAAAAAAAAAAAAAAAAAAAAAAAAAACAGGATGCAGAGAAGAGAACTGTCATATAGAAACGTACATTACCACAGCCAGTACAGAGGTTTCTGCAAGAACTAGAGCTATGACATGATCCAGCAATTCCCTTACTGGATGTATAGCTAAAAGAAATGACATCAGTACCCCAGTGTTTACCGCAGAAAGGCTCACAATGACAAAAGTATGAAACCAACTAGTGTCCTTTGCCAGGCGAATGGACAAACTATGCTACATATGTGGTAGGACACTATTCAGTCACAAAAAAGAATGACATTCGGTCATTTTACAGCAACGTAGATGGAATTACAGGGCACTAACGAAATGTTAAAAGACAACATTTACACATTCTTGCACTTTATGTGGAAGCTGAAATTGATCTAAAAAAGAAGAACCGAATTGTGATTACCTGAACCTGGAAAAGGCATGGGGGAGTAAGGCTGAAGACAAGATGCGTAACACTTACAGTGGCACAGGTGGGTGGAAAGAGTAATGTCTAATGTTCTAAGGACAAGTATAGTTGACGATAATTAATTGAATATTTTAAAAAGCTGAGGGGATTTTGAGTGTTCCCAACACAAAGAAAATAATGTCTGAGTTGACAGATATGCTAACTACTTTGATCTAATCACTATACAACGTACACATGTATTAAAATGCCTCAAGGCTGGGCCCGGCATCTAGCTCAGTGGTGTTAGTGCCTGCCTGGCAAGCGTGAGGTCCCCGGTACCAAAACAAAAACAAAAATGCCTCAGCGCACTCCGCAAATACGTACAACTATGTAATGTAGTGCAAACATGTACTAATAAAAAATGTTTTAAGATTTAATTCTAATACAAAATTATATAATACAAAGACAAAACTTGTAGATTTCAAGTTCTTATATAAATTGCCTTTCAAGAGTTTTTAAACTATAGCTTAAATTTTAAAAAATCCTAGCATGCCCTCCAACTTTTAGCTAAAGTCTTCCACTCTAATTGATTATTTCCGTTCTATCTTTACGTTCATATCCACTCATCTCAATAAAGTTACACACCTAACGTGGTAAACCTATAACTCTGCACCTTTTGAAAAAGCACCCAAACCGGCCTATTTCTGAGCTCAAAGTGCAGCAGTACCACTGTCTGGAAATAAACGTTTCCTTTTAAAATTAATTTTCTATTTTCACTCATTCGTAAACGAGGTCAAAATATCAATGACGGTTCTAAATGTCTGGATTTTAGCTCTGTCCCAAGAAGTACCGATGCCATCTAGGCATTAACGTCAAAAAACAAATCCTAAGCGCTCCAGCAAACGTCAGGTCAGAACTTGCTTCTTTGAGAAAGTTCCCTGGGCAGTGTCACGGAGACTACCTGGCGCTGGCTGCCTTTGCCCCATTCATCAGCGCTGTTCCAATTTCGCCATCCTACCTAGAGGAACATTTATACTTTTTTATTAGCTGTTTACCAACGAAAGGCAGAGACTTGTTTCACAGGTTGCAGTCCCAGGGACTGGTCTGTCTGAGGCTACTAACTGCACAAACCCCTGCTTAGATATGCAAGTTTGTCTCAGTTAATGCAGCAGCCCCACGAGCTGGCTGCCGCTGCTGAACCTCCTTTCTCCCGGTTAAGTCCCCCGTACAAAGGGGCGCCCGGCCGGGCGTTCTGGGCGCGCACCCCGCCTCCAGCGCCCGCCAGCTCGGCCTCCTCCCCGCACACCTCCGGGGCCTTCGGGACGGAGGCTGCTCGGGCGCCGCCGGGCAAGCCAGCGACCTCCGGGTGAGGCCAGGGCGCTTCGGCCGGGGCGGGACGGCGCCCGAAGCCCGGGGCGCGACCTCCCCTCCCCGCCCCGCAGCACGCGAGCCCCGCTCCGCTCCGCGCCGCGGCCAATCCCGAGAGGCCCCGGGAGACCGGCGCACACCCCTCGCCGCTGCCAGTCCCGCGAGACTGACGCGACACCGGGCACGGCGAAGCCACGGAGAGAACCAATGCGCCTCGAGAGGGAACGGGAAGCCAGCTCACCTTTGCCCTCCGCCGCCGGCGGCGGGGCCTTTCGGTGGCTCTGCCGCTGGGAGAGGATCAAAGATTCGAGCGGCCACTTTTTTTCCCAGTAACCTGCGAGGAAGACACCCGGATGGCGATGGCTGTAACACCGCCCTCGCTCCGCCCCTTCCGGTAGGCTCCAGGAGCCACTTCCGGCAGCGGTTTCCCTGCCGGTTTCCGCTTGGAGGTGCTGGGCCTGTGTCTGACTCCTCGTCTCCTGGCACGCCAAGTCTCGCTTTCGGTCTCGGATAACGAAGCACAGGTCCAGCCCGGGCTGCGTACGTCAGGACTGCTGTGAGAGTGCAAAATGTGCTGTGAGAAGTGGAGTCACGTGGCCGAAATGTTCCTCTTCATTGAAGACCGGGAGAAGGATAACAGAGTTCATTGCCTCTGCTCCCGGGCCTTTGTGGAGTAAGTAGGAGCGCTTTTCTCATCGTTTCTATCCCGAAGTTGTAGGCGTGCAAACTTAATTGTCATTGTTCACTGACCTGGAGCCAGGTATTGTGTACAGTGTCAGTGGCGCATGCCTGTGATGCCAGTTGTTCACGAGTGTGGGGCAGGAGATTCTCAGCCTGGGCAGTTTTTCGAGATCCGATCTAAAAATGTTAATGTAGCTCAGTGGTAGTGCGTTTGCCTGGCCCTCGCGAGGCCGTGGGTTCGATCCATGGTGCTACCACACACGCACCACACAAAAACCACAAAATTCCTGGCATAACGGAGCGGTTACTACCTATTATCATTATTATTAAATGAAAGACTAATTCTGATTTTGGAGCCTGTTATAAAAATATATGGTAATCGATATGTCATTTTATATTTACAAGAAGAAGGAGCATTTAGAAATTGGAGGAAAGCCAGGCATGTTGGTTTAAGCCTGTAATCCCAATACTCCAGGATGCTGAGGCAGGATGATCCTAAATTCCAGCCCAGTTTGGGCAGTTTAGCTTGTGACTCAGCGCAGCAGGCCTAGGTTCAGTCTTCAGTATAGGGGAAGAGAGGTAGGGAGGAAAGTGCATGTAAAATGAAAGTGCTAACCGAAGTGAAGGTGTAGTTTATTTGGCTGACATTTCTTTTCAGACTTGAAAATCTGCTCGTTTACTTACTTAGGCAGGCAAGTCCATTGCCTGTGTAATCCCAGCAGTCTGGGAGGCTGAGGCATGAGGATGGTGAGTTCAAGCCCAGTCTGGGCTGGTAAGCAACTTGGAGAGACCTTGTCTCAGAATCAGACAGAGGCAATGCATGTAGCTCAGTGTGAAGACCTTAGATTCAGTCCTTGGGGGAAAAAGTGTGTGCAAACCCAAATGGACTTAACTAAACCATCTAGCGATTTCAGATAAAAGGCCTATTTTTATATCAGTATCTTTGTTTTGGGGAAGTGTTTATTTCACATTAGAACTATTCCTGAATGGAAATTGGCTAGTATGGGTGCGGGTGACTAGAAAATTGAAATCTGGAGATTTTTATTAAATGTGTGAGTTGAGCCACTTGAATATTTTTTCATCTCTAAAGCATTAGTATTTACCCTAATTTCACATGTTTTCTATTAGGTTAAAATTCTTGTGGAACCAAATAGGTGATAGATCTGCAATGTAATTGAATTTAAATTTAAGACTTCCTTTTCATTATTTTTGTGGAAAAAAACTGAAAAGTTGATGTCCTCCCAATTAAACAGCATATTAAATTTAATGTAAAGATTATTAACCCTTTGGTAGTCAGGCATGAGTATTCAGTGAATGGTTTTTGAGCTGTTTATCGGTACTGTATGTTTTTAGGCACTTGGGTATAAGACAGAACCTGTGTCCACATGCATTGAGTGGACTTTCTATCAGAGGAGATCAATATTAGGACAGCTGATTACACAACTACTTTATTAACTGCAGTTACAAATGTTGGGAGAATTACATGATGCTTTGGTAACATCCTTTCTTTAGGGATCTTGGGTTTCTTTTGGGAAGTAAAATGCAGAGAGAGACCTAAAGAAAATAGACCAGAGTAAACTTGAGTGGGAGAAAGCAGATCTGGCCATAACCACATCATAAATCAAAGAGCATCTGTATAAGACAATCTTAAACTAGTGGGTGAAAAGATCAGATTAGCATTATTCTGACAGTAGAGAGGCAGAATCACTGAAGACTGCTGTCCAGGCAAGAAATTATGTGGCTTGGATTAGGGTAGGTGACAGTAGAAAGTGAGAAAGACAGAAATTGCTGGCCTTGGAGATGAGATTAGATGGGGATAAGGTAAAGGAAAGTTAAAGGGTGGGATGGCGACTAGGTCAAGGATGATTGTCTGGTTTCTGCCTTGTACTGCTGCCTTTCACTGAATTGTGTGTTTTATTTTGGGACAGCAGTAAGATAATGAATTCGATTTTGCCTGCAGTATTTTCATTCTGGGGCACCTATGAGACACACAAGGATAGATGACATACTTGGTGTATGTTGGTATCCTAATTCCTTACTCATGGCCAAGACAAAATACCCAACATCCACAGTTAAAGGAGAAAAAGTTTATTTGGTTCACAGTTTGTAGAGGTTTCGCTTCATGGTTGGCTGGCTTCAAGGCAAGGTGATAGAGCAGAGTGGCCATTGCAGAGAAAATCAGAGCAGCAAAGAAGTGAAGAGCCACAAACAGTGTCAGCAGCCTTCTTTCCAGTGTTGGGGACCACAGATTATAAATTGAGCCTAGAGGATGTCTGAGGTCATCCTTGTCCTGCCCTTTGAGCCAGATCAAAAGGCAGAATCTCCCTGCTTTCTTTTTGTCATAGCTGAAGCCGGAGCACTAGTGATACTTGCCACCCACTGGGCAGGGCAATACCAGCCGAGGATGAAAAGGCACCTGGGGAAGCTGTAGTTTCTGTATTGCCCTTGTCTTGTCCTTGTAAAAATGCTTGTCTTATTAGCCCATCGAAGTCACCATTACTGTTCCTGGAAACACTCACTATCCTTCACCCGTTGTCTTCAGTACAGATGTAATCAGTAAATACTGAGATGCTGGCTGCCTTGTGGCCTCTTGTTCCCCTTGAGCCACTGGCCATCCCAGTTCCCTTTGGCACCACCATTTTGTCTCTTGCTCTTTCTTTTTGCTGTGTGCCATAACACCTGTAGGAATCTCTAATAGTCCCTTATATTCTATCCAGGCCTCTTATTGTCCCCAAATCCCTTAGGGCAGGTAGCATTTGAGCCTGGAGGGGGCCTTCCCTTTGTCCACACCCAAAACAGTGCCAGATCAATCAGTGGACTCCTTTAGTAAGCACACATCCTTAATCCAGCCTCACACAGTCTAAGTACAGCCACCTCTGAAAAGCCCCACTGATGACCCTGAGACTTTGAGGAGATATCTAGCCACGAGCCTTAACAGCTGGTTTGAAATTCTGGAGAAGTCTAGCCTAATCTTAAAAACTTGAGTCATTCACCTTTAGATGGTAATGCAAGCCATTAATGGAGGTGAGGGAGGTTATCCTTGAGGGATTCCAATTTTTTGTTCTCCTGGTACTGAGGATTGAACCCAGGGACTTTATACAACTGAGCTACATCCCCAGATCTTTTTATTATTATGTAAAATCTGAAATAGGGTCTTGCTGAATTGCCCAGGCTGGGTGGGAATTTGAGATCCTCCTTCTTCAACCTCCCTCAGTGCTGGGACTACAAACATGTACAGCTTTGCCAGCTCAACATTTTTCAATATAAAAAGGGAAAAGGGTACATGAGAAAGACGTAGATGGCAAGCTCGAGGGCTTTCCCCCAGTACGTCACTGGCAGTGAACATTGGGGAGGTGATACATGCCTGTAATCCCAGTGCTGTGAAGTCAGTTTCCCTTGTATCGGTCACTGTTTTGAAAGGGAGGAGTGTTTCGGTTTGTGTCTAGATGTCCCCCCCAAAGCCTCTTGCAGTCATAGGGCTTCTTCAGCGGTGACCGAATGTGGAACGTGTGGTGCTGGTGTTAAGGGTGGATTGGTTTGGCCCTAATCCTGGCAGTCTGATAAGATAAAGGGAATGGAAAGATGCTGTCAGGCTCTCGTGTCGCTTTTGCTCTTTCACCACCATGAACAGTTGCCTCGCTGTCATGTGCCACTCTACCTTGAAACCAGCAGAGTATGGACTGAAACCTCAACAAACTGCGAGCTAAATAAACCTTTGCTCCCTTAACTTTAGGTTTTGGATATTTTGTCTCAGCAACAAGAAAAGTAACTAACACTGCATATTCCATGTATCAAATATCCTATTCCTCAGCAGTCCTACAAACCTTAGCCTTTACTGGCAGTGTGAACCTCACAGCTTCCTCTGTGAAGGTTGTTAAAACAATTCTTCTTTCATCCCTTTGGCATTTATTAGCCAGTATTCTAAAAGAAGGGTTTTGTCTTTTCCCTCTATGTATTTGTTTACTCATTTCATTATGTTAACATAGACTTGTTATTTTTAAGTTCTTAAAAACTTAAAAATTGATTGATTTTATGTCATTGTTATTATTTGGTACTGTATTGTCTTGTTATTATTTGGTACTGTATTGTCTTGTTATTATTTGGTACTGTATTGTCTTGTTATTATTTGGTACTGTATTGTCTTGTTATTATTTGGTACTGTATTGTCTGGTTTTGCCCTACCCTTTGAAGTGGCTTTTGATCCTTTTGTTGTATCTCCAACATTCTTTCAACGCTTCCTAGCCTTTTAACAAAAGATGACCCTGGTGTGTGTGTGTGTGTGTGTGTGTGTGTGTGTGTGTGGTTTTTTGAGACAGGGTCTCACTCTGCAGTTCAAGCTTGCCTTGTAGTCTAGGCTGGTCTCAAACTCGCTACAATCCTCTTGCTTCACTCTCCCGACTGCTGGGGTTACAGGCATGAGCCACCACACTTGGCTGACCCAGGTTTATTTTCACAGTCCTGAGAATTACCGTTCACCCAACATACCTTGATTCTTTGAATGGAGAATAATGTTTAAAAACCAAAAGGTGGGTAGTCATTGTGCTTGTTGTTCCTGCACCCTCTCAGAAGACAGTGTGGATATATATTTTACACATGTATATCAATATGTATACATGTGTGCATATTATCTAATATGTACATGTAAGACTCTTAAAACTACTTTCATAGCTGCTGCTATATAATTAAATGTTACTGATTTATAACAGTGCTTCCAGTATTGCCCCACCCAGCACCTTGGGATTCTTTCTAGCCTTTTTGTTTTTAGATGAACTTGCCATGTTTCAAGGCAACACTTTTATAAAGGAGAATCTCGGCTGTCATTATCCTCAGTGCATTTGCTTATTTGTTCGTTTTAATCACTCTGGCAGTGATACTGACCCTCTCTCCCACCTGACACCTCAGGACCCTATAAGGCATTTTTTTGTTTGTTTTGGGGGGGGTTGTTTTTTGTTTTTATTTTAAGGAGAATAAAACAATAAACCAATCAAAATAAAGCAGTGTAAAACATACAGGACTTCAAAACATTATGAAATCAATAGTAGTTACCATAATGCCTTATGATGTCTTCAAAATAACTGCAGAAAGCTTTGGATATAGTGAAAATCAAACAGAACAATATAGAATAGAAACAATAAAAACAAAACAATAAATGCAATAAAGGACTTCAAAATAAGTCTATAGTAAATCCAAAATTGCTACCATAATATATCTTACTATCTTTGAAATAGCTGCTCCTGCCATCGGATTTGACATAAAAGAGAATAAAACCCAACCCAACAAAACAATGGAAACAATACAGGACTTCCAAAACAAGACCATAGGGAATCAACAGTGGCTGCATCCATGATCAGACCACTGGCCCTAGACCTGCCATGTCAGTGAAACACCAGAGCACCACAGGCATCCAGTTGCCGTTCACCTCCATAGCTGTCATCACAGGCTGTGGTGGGGATAGTGGTGGGGGGCTGGTACTTGTTTGCCAGCCCGTGCACCGGAAGGGGCTGGGATGTGTCTGTTGCAGTCCGGCAGTGGCCTGCACATGGTGTTGGTTCCCAGACTAGGTTTGCTTGCTGGTGTGGCCTTGTTCTCTCAACCCCAGTCCACAAATGGCACTGACTTACCAGGAAAGGCTGGGGTTTGTCTATTCCAATCCAGTGGCAGCCCACGCATGGTGCTGGTTCCCAGACTCTAAGGTGTTTTATACAGCTCCTGCGCTCTATCTCATCCTCAATACTCCTATTTGGGGGGGGGGTGGCTAGTAGACAGGCTGCCAGAGGACATCTGTACTTCATTCTCCTCTCAGCCTGCTGAGACTCATCACCTACAGTACTTTATGTTTTATAAATTTCCCCTCCAAAAAATAGAAAGGTAAGAAAATAAATTTAGCACGTAAGAATTGTACTTTGTTTAGGTTATTGTAGCTCTTTTAAAAAAGTAGTCTTAATTATGATTGGTTTTAATAACTTAATTGTTTGTTAGTCTTTAAAATAACCTTTGCTCAGACATGAATATCTTGAATACTAGACAATGAAAAGTTCATCCTCTTTGCAAATGGACTAGGGTCTGCATGTGGATTTATGTGTGTGTAACCTAAATCATTTTACTGTTATTTCAAGCTCAGTTCTTCCAGCAAAATTTAGAGAACAGCTCAGTGTTTGTATATCATAAAGAAGATCAAATTCTTCCTCCAGTATCCAGGAGAAATCCTACCACATAGTTCCCTATAAGTAGTAGTTATAGATGTTCCCATGTGTTATGAACTATACTCAATATTTTATATGTACTACTGCATGGGAAATATAGTTATCTCTGCAATTTAAGTAAGGAAAGTGTATTAGAAGATTGCTTTTCTGTTCCCTGTTTTAGTATTAATCCATGCATTTTTCTCAAATTAGTAATTCAATTTATTTAAATGTGGGCTGTTTAATTTGTTTCATAGGGATCGAAAATTGTGCAATTTGGGATTGAAAGGCTACTATGTCAGAGGCAATAGCAACAATGCAGGTAATATGCTATAAAATTATATAACCCTTTTTATTTTACTAAAATTAAACCAGATGCTGTATTTGTAACTTGTTATAATGTATTAATTTGCTAAGATAAAGTTTGATAAATGAGACTTCTGTAATCATAGGCAGTCATTTTACAGATATGTAAAACATGGCTCTGGAACAGTGATAGCAAACTATTTAGAGCTTTCAGTGGTACAAACAGCCTACTGTAGAATGTGTGCCTTAGGTTTTCCACCAGTGCCCTAGAATCTCTGTCAAACCAGATGTTTTATTTTATGGGTTTAGAGTGCTGCTTGCCCTGTGAAGTTTTCCTTCTTGAGTTGTCACATTAGATAAGAGCAGCCTGGAATTTGAAAGTGGAAAGTAAAGAACATGTCATTTCTTCACATTAGAATTTTATTGTATAGGTAAATGATTCAGGGTGCATTTCAAGTGCATGCTCATGAGGTGACAAACAGGCTGCCTTTTCATCCTGCCTAACTTTCCCAAATCATAGACAGAATGCAGTCTGTATATTGAGCCTGGCTTTGATCTCTTTCAGACTTTCTTAGCCCATCTGACCTTCCACATAAACCTTTTTATGTTCATACACACAGAACTATAGCATGTAGTTAGAGGCCACAGTCAGCCCAAATACAGTCTTTCATAGTTAGCTTTGAAAATCCTGTGACAATGATGGACCAGGTTACTGTGTCTTGAGTCACATTCTTGGTTAGATACTTTGGGTTACAGTGCTATGTGTCTAAATAGAGCTTCTATCAACACTGGAGTTGTACTGAATATATAAAGAGACATACACTTCTAAAGGACCATCAAATTTAACTGATTCATTTCCCCATTTTGCTTTTTCCTGACCTTTCAGACATTCATTGAATGCAGTAGTGAATGGAATTGCTTTCATTATTTTTTAAGTTAGATACCTTTTCACCTCTTTTAGGACCCTATTTTAGTAAAACTGCACATGTGCAATTTCTCTTTAACAGTCTCCATTTTGGCCGTGCAGGATTCACTATCCTGTTGCCTGAGATCAAGCTGGAATATAGCTCACCACTAATTTAGAATGCTAATATAGAAAATAATTTTTGTTATCTCACATTCTAAACAGTTAATAGAGCACTTAAATAACATTTTTCCAAATTATCAATATAATCTATTAGATAGTGTCTTAGTCACTTTCATTCTTTCTGAAACAAAATACCTGAAACCCACAACTTAAAGAAAGAGAGTTTTATTTGGGGTCACAGTTTCAGAAGTTTTACTCCTTGGTTAGCAAGCTCAAATGAAGAAATGGCATAGTGGAAGAGCCTGTTGTGGAGGAAAACTGCTTACATCATCGTGGTCAGGAGAAGAGAAGAGCTGGGGAAAGAGATAACCTCTCTCAACCCAACCTACTTCCTAACACCAAGTCACCTATCGTGTCCCATAATCCACCTTCCAAAAGCCCTAGCTATTGGTCCTTGAAGGTTGTGGGGAACATCTAAATATAAATCATAACGTTCTAGCCGCGCCCCAAAAGACTCATTCACATATCTATGTATAATCCCTTGGTTCATTTCTAAGAGTCACCAAAGTCCTAACAGTTCCAGCATTGCTGAAAAGTTCAAGTCTCAAGTCTCTGAGACTTAAGGCAAATGTTTAGCTGTCAGTCCCTGACAGCTTTTTTATTTTATAAAAAATAAAAAAGTTAAATACTTCCAGTATACAATGACATAGGGGAAACATTCTCATTCCAAAAGAGAGAAATAGGATAGAAAGAACTGGGACCGAAGCAAGACCAAAACCCTTCATGGAAAACCATAAATCCTTTAGCTCTGTCTAGGACCTGGGTCAAGTTAAGCTCCGCAGAGCTTGACAGTTCCACCCTATGGAATTCCCAGGTACAGCCTGCATGGTTTGTCTTTTGAGGTATTCCACTTCATGACAGCTTTCTGTTTGCCTCAGCAGACATTATGCAGTCCTGGCATCTCCAGTGCCCATTTTATTTTCACACCTTCATACCCTGCCCTTTCACATTACTTGGCTTCTGAGGCTGTCTGAAATTTGGACAGAAGCCTCCATGATCTTGTAACCCTCGCATTTTGCAGTAAAACCAGCACAATTTGGATGACCCTAGCTAAGCAGACCTTGGACCTGGCCCCTTTGGATCATGGCTATCAATGCTTGTAATTGTCTGAGTAGCTGAACTCAGGAAACCAATTCCTGAGGCAGCTTTTCTGGAGCTAGTGGTCCAGGATCTCTTCTCAGATGAATGTTTCACAGCTTTCACCCTTGAGCCCAGAAGGGTGGTGTCTTGCTGATCTCCTGACACAACTTCAAGGCATTTTTCCATTGTCCTCATGCAAAGTGCTTGCCTTTTTTTTAATGTTAATCTTTCCAGTATCCATGTTGTCTTTTGACCAGCTTTGTAGAGGCTTTCTTTCTGATGAAACTGAACTTTTCAAGTTACTCAGCTCTGCTGTTTACTCCTAACACTCCCTATAAATGGGATTGACAGCAGCAAGCAAGTGCCCGTGCTATAGCCTGAATATTGGACTGCTTTGACATTTCCTCCACCAGATTAATTAGTCTGCTGTTCTTAATTTTAGTCCTCTGCAGAGCGTCTGGATACAGGCAAAATGTAGAGAAATTCTGTGCCAGAAACAGTCTGGCACAGTCAGAAATATCTTAGTTGTTTTCTTGGGACAGTACCTGACACCCACAACCTGAAGGAAAAAAGGTGCATTTGGGCTTACTATTTTTGTAGGTGTCAGTCCACAGTTGGCTGGCTCCATGGGCACTGTGGAAGGACATGGATAGAGAATAACTGTGCGTTCTACCCATGACAGCAAGAGGCAAAGGGAAACAGCATGAGCCAGGTAGAAAGGTAGATACTTCTCGGTCACACCTCCAGTGACTTGTGTCTTCCAGCCTGTCTGTATCTCCTGATGGTACATTCAGCTGTGAACTCAGTGGATTAATACACTAATTATTTTAGCACCCCCACGTTCCAAAAGCCTGCCTTTGAACACATGAGGCTAGGGCACAGCAGATAGCCATAGTCCTGCTAGAGTAGAGTAACATTTGTTGTTTTATAATGAATGCCTTTTCTATACGATCTGGAATCAAGGCTTGAAAGAATTGTGATTCTGTGAATTTCAGATTTTAAATAGGACTATTTAATAAAATCAGCTCTTTCACAGAATCACAAGACCTAAATCCCAGTAGAATTGAAGTGTCCATAAGCAGCCAGAGACATGTTTCTTTCTGATTAACGCCCCTAACATGTCTCCACAAATCCTGACTTTAAATTCACTGATCTTGTTCATTAATTTTGCAGATCGGGATGTGAAGATGTATGTATTTTCCCCACAGTTGCACTATCCTTCTCTTACTTCCATCCTCAGTACTTGGCACAATACATGGCACAAAGCAGATGCTCGAAAGTGCAAATCAAATGGGCAGCTGGGTTGATGGGGCAGGCAGAGCCAGAGGAGTGTTAAAGTACTGTTTTCTTGGCTCTTCAGTGACTTTCAGCATTTTTGGTATTAGTCCATATTACCATCAATTATTTTTTATTTCCTAAAAAATTGAAACACTTGCATGACTTTGGGCAAGTCATGTAGTTACTATGAATTCCAGGTTCCTCTTTAAAATGAGGGTAAGAAAACATGCCTGGAAGTTTTTTCTAGAGCTAAGCTAACTAATGCTCCCTGCAGGAGACCAAGCTACAGAAGAGGAAGATGGCTATTTGTGTGGCACTGCAGAGTCTGTTGAAAATAAAGGCATAGACCTGGATGAAAGTGAACTTGATTCTGAGGCTGAACTCATGAGAAGTATGGGATTGCCACTTCAGTTTGGTAGGGTATCTGAACAGAACAGTTTTGAGGTAAGTGTTCATATACTTTGATTATTTCTGTTTCTTGGTTTTCTTCATAAAATAGTGTGAGAAATTAATTTCTTATTCCAGTCAAATCATTGATGATCAGAGTACTAGACCTCTTGGTAAATGTACATATTAATAAGTTAACCAAAACTTCAGATTGTGATATGTGCCATATGTGACTTTTCCTCCTCTGAGAACTTAGTACAAATCATTTATTTGCATAATAAAAAGCCCAGGGTCAGAGTTGGAAAGTATTTTGTTTGACTTCTCTCAAAATAGATTGAATTCTGTTTCTTTTTATAGATAATGAAATGTATTTTATATTCAAGTTACTATTTATCTCATGTAGGTATCTATGAATACTAGAAATAAAGTGAAAAAGAAAAGGACAAAACGTCGAAAGGGGCACTTAGATGAGATTATGCGGGAGTCTTGGAGAGAAGAGTATGAAGACGACGACCTTTTGCTCTCAGACGATCCGTCTTCGGTTGAGCAGTGTGAGGATACCAGAACATGCGGACTTCAAAGCAAAACAGACGCCGAAGCAGAAACTCTTCCTGTTGAAAACACATTGTCTCCGAAACTAGAGGTTACGGAGGTCTGGGAAAAGTACTGGGATAAGTATGGAGAAGGACTGCTCTGGCAAAGCTGGCAAGAGAAACATCCGGGTCAGGCACTGTGTTGTGAGCCCTGGAACTTTCCTGACACAAAGGAGGAGTGGGGACAACATTACAGTCAACTGTATTGGTTTTATCTGGAACAGTTTCAGTATTGGGCAGCGCAGGGCTGGACTTTTGATGCCTCCCAAAGCTGTGATACAGATACTTGTGCAGCTAAAACTGACCTTGACGACCAAAAAAATGAAGATAGCACAAAAATGGACTTAGCATCTTTTCCACCTTTACCTAATGCAGTTAATAAAAAAGGCTCTTATTCAAGTGATCACAATGAAATTCTTGATGGAATTAGCAATATAACTCTGAGTTTGGAGGAGGTAGAACAGAGCCAATTAGATTCTATGAGTTGTGATGGGCAGCGAAGTGAAGTTAGCAGTGGGAAAGTATGCCCTGCTTCTGGCCAGAGCAAACCATGTAACGGAGGAGCCAAGGGAAGCAGCTTACCTGGGAATGGAAGCACAGAGCAACCAGCTCAAGGTAAGGTTAGCTCATCTGCTAAGCAGCAGTTACCAGAATACTACTTCACTGACTGTTTACCACTAATCCTTCATGGTGGGGTTAGACACCAGCTGTATTTCATATTATAATAGTGAGAGTTGAAAATTATTTTTAGTCTTATTTTTGCATCATAAGTAGTTTATTACCTATTTGCATTAATAACAGTACTTTCATATGGTCCTCAAAACTATTCTTTCCACTTGTACCTTGGTAGCCAGAAAGGGAAAATTTGCCAACTTCTTAAGATCTAATTTAGAATAAGCTTGGAACTTCTGCAGTTTGGCATAGCAGATAAGTTAGACAGTGGTTAATAGCATACATTTGACACTAGGCAAACACAAGTCCCATGGTATTTACTCAGGACAACTGAGATCTTGCTCTTCAAAGAGTATTAACAGGGTATGATATTTATAACTGGACAGATTGATTTCAGGAGTTTTACCAATAAAATACCTGGGATATGGACTTGGTTGACGTCTACGTAAAATTTTTTTAAAGTATTATACAAATTGGTTCTACTGTTACAACCAAAGTAAGCTAATGAAAAAAGTGTGTTAAAAGTTACAGTGGGATGAGAATGCTCTTGCTAAGAAGATTCTGCTAACTGATAGTACTGAGGCAGTGTGAGAAGAGGGTATTTTTATGACTTGAATTTCATAAAATCTTGGCATTCTTGATGTTCGGAGCTAGAAAAAGCTAGTACAGATTTTCTTTTTAGCCTAAAAGGTTATTTTATCCTTTTATTAAAAATCTCATTTTTTGTTAGTCTTCCACACATTTCTGATATGTTTCTGGGCTTATTTTAACCATGAAATTTGAGGTGTACATACTGGAGAGGGTGTTGGCTCCTGTCTCACTCTCATTGATTGTGCTCCCTCATTTTCCATTGATTGTGCTCCCACCACAGTCGCTCTTTTCATAGTCTGATCTTTCTGGTGCCAGTGCCCTGCTTAAGTGTACAGGCTGGCTGTTTCGTTAAGTCACACTAGTGTGTCTGCTGTCTGGATCAGTTTGAGGATTTTAGGTTTGGATTTGTTTTGGCTCCTCCATGAAGATCCAAATGTAAGGTGTATTTTGCACTTCTGTGTAAATGTTTCTTCCCTTTGTAGCTGATTGTCTGCCTAGTCTCTCCTTTGTGAGAGCTTCCTTTGTCCACCCTGCGAGCACATTCTCCCTTCCTGTCTCATTTACCCACTCTTCATTCTGAAAAATACAGGACAGCGATCGACATGTCCCACCAGTTAAAAGTACTTTTTAAAGGAAATGGTTACCTTGATTACTTATATTGTTAAGACTATATTAAAGCAAATAATTTTGTTTTGTAATGAAAAGATCAGTGTGATCATACTGTCTCTTACCCGTCATTTAAATTAAAATTCTTGAAACTACAACTGCTATAGGGTATTGCAAAGTAACTTTGTGACCTAATTTGTTTAGATTTAGATAGTTAATAAGGAATAGTTTTAGTTTGGTTTTTAAAGTATAGTCCTGTGTGGCTTACTGATGGCTTTACACTGAGGAATGCATCATTAGACTTCACTGCTGTGTAAGCACTAGAGTGTACTTAGGCTGAAACAGTGAAGACTTTCACAGATGGTACAATCTTCCACCTCCACTGGATATGTCAACATGTAGTTCATCATTGGCCAAAACATGCATCATGAGTAAGTAGTCAGACTGTAGAAACTTTTAGACATTACAGAGTCATAGCTACATTTTTTTTCTCAGACTTTACATGTGGAAACACAGGTAGATGTAACCTGGAACTTTGTTGCACACAGACAGTTCATTGGGGAAAAGTGAGACATTTTGGTGGAAAACACAGGTAGATGTAACCTGGAACTTTGTTGCACGCAGACAGTTCATTGGGGAAAAGTGAGACATTTTGGTGGTGTTTGTAAGTAGCAGAAAAGTTGCCACAGCAAGAGAAAACCTATCATAACGTCTACAAAACCCATTGTAACATTTTAGAGTTGCAAGAGTCTTCAGGAGCAAGCACAAGCAAAGGTAAACCACACACCAACCAGACTGATGGAGATGAGAGTGAAGAAGACCCACCGGAGCATAAGCCCAGCAAGCTCAAAAGGAGGCAAGTTGCACATTACTTCTGTCTTAGAAGTGTGCTAGCATAAGCGTGGTGTCCTTAAGCAAGTGCTTACTAAATCTTTGTTTTATGTACAGTGCTGCTAACCCTATAAGCAGTGGCAAGATATACTGGTAAGACACTGAACTTTTGGACCTGTTATCAAATCCCAGCTCTTCCATATTCACATCATAAATTCATTTCTAAATTTTTTTCTGTAAAATGGACTTAGTGCCTGTTTTCGTGTTGGATCATTGGGTAGACTGGAGTTGTCTGACCCTTAGTAGCTATCAGTGGAATAAATTCTTATCTAATAGTTGTGTGTGGCCCCCCCTAGAATTCTGATTTTTTTCTCAAATGTTTGGATATATATTATCCTGTGTATTTATTGCTCAACTAGTTCTCAATCTGAGGCTCTTACTATAGGAATACGACACAAAGATAAATATCTTATTCAGTTACTATGTAATAATGGCTGCTATAAAACTAGAGTCCAAACCAGCACTTACCCAGGCACTGGTATTTCTATCTGGTACCAATACACATTAAAGGTGTAATATAAAGTAGAATGTAGTCTGTTATAGTCAGAGTTTGCAAGGAAACAATTTAATACAGGACACATAATTTATAGGATTATTTTATAATACCCAAAGTTAAATACAAAAGAGTACAGGAAATCTGTCTACACACTAGAGACCCAAAGAATCCAGTTGAGGCCCTGGATCTCACCTCAGTGTCCTACTTGAGTCAACTGAACACCTGGAGCCCATGGCAGTGTCCCCCAAGTCCACCTGGCAGCCGAGGGCCCACGACAGTGTCTCATGCAAGTCTGTTTCACGGATCTGCACTGGAAAGGCCAAAGGTCAGTGGTGGAAGCTAAAAAGTCTGCACCACCAGAATGAAGGATCTGTGCCTGCAGGCTGAGGGATCTGCGCTGGGGCTAGGAAGTGATGCTTAGGGTAAGGACCAGCGCTCCCCTGAAAAGTGCCACAGCCATCCTCAGCAACAACGAAGTCCCAAGCTCCCACAGTGATGAGAACAGCCGAGTTCATGTCAGGAAACCAGCATGACGAGCTTCTCCGGGAGGTTCACCAGCACATATCTCTCCCTCTGGAGCCAGGAAGTGATGCTCGAGGACCAGAGCTTCCCCACAGTGAACCACGGCCATTCTCAGCAACAGGGTCCTAAGTTCCTCCAACAGTGAGACCAGCCAGGTTCATATCAGGAAAGCTAGGACAACAAGCCCCTCCAGCAGAACCAACAGTACCACTTCCTCCTCTCCAGTTCTCCTTTTTATAGTGCTGGCAACAGTCCTCAGGTGGGCCCATCACACCAGGCTGATTCCCTGCAGCTGGGTGTTACAAATTGCCCACCAGTTGTCAGTCTATCAAATACTCAAATGTTAAGTGCTGTAGAAAACATGGAAAATATGATTTATTACAAAATTTGAACCTTTTCTTTCTCTGATAAGGTAATGGATTATCTACATAACATTTTTGTGCTCTGCATAACTTCTAGAAAAACAGTAAACAAGCTCTGTAGCTGTAGTATTTCAGTACAGAAAACATACTTCTGTGTCCCTCTACATGCAAAACATTGCTTATTCTATAGTTAGTTCCTAGGACCCAATAGGTACTCAATAATATTCAGTGGGCTTAATTTAATTAGAAGAACAACTTTGTAAAGATTCTCACCATTTTTATATACTTGGGGCTATGATCAAGGTAATCAGAATTTTTAAAAGATACCCCATAAGTGGACTCTTGGGTTGTTTAATATCCTGTATATCAATCTCAACCTAATTCTTCATAATGACATTTTTTTTCTTTTAAAAAGTGTTTTTTGGTCAGATTGATACTTCTCATCTTTCCTTATTTGTTTTTATGAAGAACCTCTAGAGATATTACTCTAGGAAATTGATTTCAGGCTGCAGCTTTACGTGGTGTTGGGCAATTTATATATATACATATCATATCATGGAATACACATAATCACTCGACATGATATGAAAGTAATGCTGTATTCCAAACACTGCTAGGTACTTTAAATCATTTGGAAAATCCTGTTAAAGTACTTTTTTTCCTGGCTTCCTAGATTTGTGAACTCTGATTATTTATTGATATTTGCCTGAACTGGTGGACTTGGGAATAATGACTTATCACTATTTACTTTTTTTTAAATTTATTTAGCCATGAACTGGACATTGATGAAAATATGGATTCAGACCTTGATGACAGTGGTTCCCTTCTGGGATTCAAACATGGCTCAGGACAAAAGTAATTATTCATAGAAGTTGTTGTCTTTTAGAAATCTTAACCACTTGGGTATTTATGTAGATAATGAATGATACTGTATTTAATAGCGTTGTAGTGTTAAGACCCTGTCTTCTCTTGTTAGTAAGAATTGTAGTTGAGATATCACTGTACATTTGGTGTGTTCCTGTATTCAATTGCATTTCATAGCTATCTGGTGTTATTCCATTCATGGATAAAGCAACTGTAGCTTACGAATGTTTTGACTTGGTCAAGATCCCATCATTTACCAGAGAGTGAATTTAAATCCAGCTTTTGTAACTTCTAAGCTTGATTTTTACCTAGTTATATCTACCCTGGTGTACATCTAAAGACCATCGCAAACATGGCATGAAGAATTCAAACCTATAGTAAACTTTTTCTTTGTGTTACCAAAGTAGTAAAACTCAAATAAAAAAATCTTCCTTTCACATCATTTTAAGTAGGCAAGTTTTAGAATTTGGCATACATCCTTACAAATTTACTAGTGTGTACATGCATTACTGTCCTTTTTATAAACATGAAAATGGGATCATACTGTGTATATTCTGCGGTTTACTTTTCACCCTCAACAGTGTAGCATGAACACCTTTCCTTGTTGGTACACACAGTATTTCCCTGTCCTTTCAGGGGAGGTACTGTGTTTAATTCACTATCCTAATTAACAACATCTAGGTTGTTTCCTAAGATCTGTAGTAATTCCATTTTATTACATCCATTACTGTTGTTTCATTTTTATCACTGAGGCCCCATTATGTGAATATACCAGGATTTTTTTCAACCATCTACCTATTGAAGGGATTTGGAATGTTTCCAGTATTTTACTATTACAAACAAATGCTGTGCACATTTGTTAATAGACAGCTAAGTTTCTTCTGGAGTTAAATGCCCAAGCATTAAATATAAGGAAATACACATTAAACGTAAAAGAAATATGAATGTATGAGTAATTCTATAAGAACAACTGGCAATATTATCTCATATTCATCTCAAAAATAGGAAAGTTGAACTGGGTAGAAAAAGGCACACTTTTTTGGTTGATTGGTTAGTTTTTGTTTGTTTGTTTATTTTTTTTTTTAAGTCAAGGACTCCCTACATATCCCAGACTGGCCTGGAACTTTCACTCTTCCTGCCCCGGCTTCCCAAGTGCTGGGATTACAGGTGTTCACCTCACCCAGCTGAAGGAATGCTGTTTATGTCAGTTTACATCCGTGATCTATACCATTGCTACTCTTTCATAGTTCTAAGTGTTGAACTTTCATATCCTACTTATCCATTGTATACATCATGAAATCTAAGTAGCTATCTATACATTTCAGCGTCATCAGGAAGAGGGCATGGGGACTGTCTCACAATTGATGTATAAATTAACTCCAAAGTAGTTCAAAAGTGCATGGTGATGATTATGATACCATAAATAGTTTGTGAAGGTACCTCCTTGAAGTACTTCAAGATTTTGTAGTTCATATAATATTTAAGGCTAAAAATCATAAAAAGTTTAGCAATATAAAAAGTTTTTAAATTTGTGGCAGAATGTATTGCTATGCACATGTAATCTTATTTGAGAAACAATTGTGTAGTTCTTGGTAGTATACCTTCATAAGATACCTATTTTGTTACTTGAGATTTAACTTAACTGTTTTCCTAGTTAGAGCATTCAATTACACTTATAAGGATAAGATTACTTTTTAATGAAAAGAAGTTTCTAATATGTCTAAAAGGAGTTAAGTGAGTCTTATATAGTCAAAGAATACTTCATAGCAAATACATTGTAGGACTGGAAAAAAAATCAGATGATTAGATTAGGTGTGCTTTATCAGTTTATTAACAGGGATTTTTGTCTTGTAAATTCACGTTAATCTAGGTTAAAAATTCCATTCTTAGGGTAATTTGAGCATGTTCTGATAAGAGCTTTGGCTCTAGAGAAAATTTTTCCTAATAAGGGGATTATTTTTGTTTGTTTCTTTTGTTTGTTTGTTATTTCCTTATTGTAATCCACTTTATATTTCTACTTCAGTGCTTTAGAAATGTTATTTCTATCTTTGATGTTTCATATTTGCTGTATAATTTACATAAAAGTCAGACCACAAACTCTTCTGCAATTTGTACTTGAATGATTTCCAAATTTCTGAAAATTGAAATGGTGGCTACTTATAGTAAAAAACTAGTGAAAATTGTTATGTTAGTATTCCTCCCTTTCCCTGTTAGCAAACATCCTCCTAGAATTTTAAAGTATGAATCACTTTTGATCTGATCACAGATATGGTGGAATCCAAAATTTCAGCCATCGTCAGGTCAGGTATCTAGAGAAGAATGTGAAACGTAAATCAAAATATCTGGACATGCGCAGACAAATAAAGCTGAAAAACAAACACATCTTCTTTACTGAAGAATCAGAAAAACCAGTTTTCAAGAGAAGTAAAGCTCTGAGTAAGGTATGTGTGAATTTTGTTTTATAGTACTATAAGAGGATCATACTTTGTGAGCGTGACTGTTTAAAAGTATTGTGCTCGAATGGGAAGCTTGTTTCTACAAGATTTAAGGATGCCTGAAATTCTTTTCCACTTGCTTCCTGAAGGCTTATGTTGTATAAACTAGATTTCAAAAAACAATGAGGCCACCTGAAAAAGGGGTGTTTGAAAACTGAGGTAGTGGTGTCTAGGAAGATAAGTAAGTGAGATTGCCTTGCCTACGTAGTAGCAGGCAAGGGCAAGAGAACTTCTTATCTGTTTCAGCCTCAGTAGTATCCTGATAATCTAAATTCTGGTGTCTTTTTTACTATAAGCCTTAATTATGAGCTCACCCCAACAGCAGGAAATATAAGGCTAGTTTGTTGACCGACGTTATAATCATATTTTCTGTCTCCAGCTTTGCTATGCCAGCCATCCACATAGTTGAAAAGTGAAAGTGATGAGAATATTATTTGGTTGATAAGTTTAGCCTTCTGTCTTGTAGGGTAAAAAGCACTTTAAGGAAAGAAAAAAACAAAGGAAAGGAAAAGAGATCAAGAGATGGGTGGAGAGGGAAGGGAAGAAAGGGAAAGGGGATGAAAAAAGGAATTATGTACATGTTCCAACTCCCCCCAAGGAATGTGAATGTTATGTACCTCAAACATGTCCTAACAGAAGCAAAATGATTTTTAAGAAAGCACCTTCTTGTCAGGGATACACCTCAGTGGCACAGTGCCTGCCTGGCAAGCACTAGGTCACGAGTTTGATTCCCGGTACAAACAAACAAAAAAAAGCACCTTCTGATGAGCAGAACCCTGGTATCAGTCTATCGCCAGCAGCTCTAAGGGCATCGAAACTAACCGCACAGCCTGAGAGGACTTTGTTTTACCCTCAGATTACATTTTCCTGCTTGATTTAAGCATGATTGTAAAATTTACTAAAAGGTGTAGCTGGTTTTGTTCTTTATTATGTTTCAGGTTGGCCAGTTGCTGCTTATATTTTAATGAACGTTTAGTGGCCCTGGTTATATCTGGAAAGGACCTCCCAGTCCGGTCCCGTGGAACTTTCCCTGATGTTTTAGATGCGGTAGTCCCCGTACGTTCACCTGTGGGAGCGAGGAGGAGCCGGGCTGCTGTGCCCCTGGAGCTCTGGCCAGGTCTGGGCCCCTTAGGAGAGCCCGGCCCGGAGTCGCTTCCCTCAGTACACTGAGTTTCCCTCACAGCACCGTGCTGGCCAGCGGCGATGCGCCTGAGGCACACGTTTGTATTTATTTTTCTTTTAAGATAGAAGATGTGAATAGAGAAGGATTTTTTTGTTTTTTTTTTAAGTGAAACCTCAGTATTCAGGTTTAATTGCAGTATTGGCACTTTGAGGTAAACCAGTGGATTTCGGGATTACAATCTGGGCCTCATCTGTGAAATGTTCACCGTCACCGTTCTAGCTTGTCACCTGTCATGTGTCTCCTACTCTTATGAAGGCCATGAAGACCTGGTATAAAGAATGTTCTGGTTTTAGAAGACACAAGGAAGTCTTGTCATCTGCCCTTGGGCCTTGTTAACATTTCAACAAATAAACTTACGTAACTTCTAGGGCTCCTCTCATTGACTCTGAAGACAAATTGGCACTAAATCTTTTACAGTTCATCCTTGGTATTATGTAGACCATTGCAGAAAGCTTTTGTAAGTTGAAATTGGAAAACTGAAAATAATGACTTACGTAGATACTGTTGTTCAGTGATGGTAGGTATCATTTATAATGGTGAATCATGAAACAGTTACATTGGTAGGAGTCTTTATGGAAAGCTACTGGTGCAGTTTGGCTTTACCTCTTAATGTTAATTTATAGCAGGGAGTGTTTAATCTGACATTTTATTTTTGAAAAGTTCTTTAATAAGGTCATGGGATGCCCAGATAAATTCCAGTTAGCCCAGAATTACTTACTAGCTTGTGTGATGCAATGTACTTCTCAGAAGTATTAATTATAACAACTTGTCAGTCTAATCAAAAGTGGTAGAAGGCAGGAAAGATTCTTCTTAATTTAAAATTAATTCATGTTCCTGATGTCATTTTAAAACTTCAGGTAGAAAAATTTCTAAAATGGATTAGTGAACCAGGGGAAGAGGAAGCATCACAGGAGTCATTTTCTCGTAACAGTATACAGGACAATTGCACCAGCAGCGATTCAGAAAAACAAGACACGTCTGTTAAGAAAGCTGATGACCTAATGGGAACTAGAAGTCCAGAAGCTGTAAAGTGTCAGGCCAGCTCTTCAGCCAGTGAGCCTGAGACAGAAAAGAAAGAACAGGACAGCCCAGGAGCAGCTATTCTGGAGGAGCAGAATTGTGGTGCTCAGGAAACACCAGACTTTCCTCAGGTAGATGCTCAAGGTAAAACAAATCGCCTCTGCTTCCAGTGGATTTCCATGTGTGCTTTCTCTTTCATTTGTATTTTCTTAGTTCTCATTTTTGAGTCACCTGTACCTTAGGATTTTCTGCTGTCTTATTTTAAGTGGGGAAAAGCAGGACTTGTGAAGGTGCTGTTGGCCATGCTTGCCACCCCCAATACCGTCCTCTGAGCTCAGTAAAGCACAGAACAGGGGCAGGCATGTGAGGAGAGTGCATGTGAGGGCTGCTGCCACCCCCTGTTCCCATGGGCTAAAGGTAGCCTGTCCTTGAAGTTAAGTGTAGCACAGGCTTTGTTTTTATAGGTACTTCATTTGTTTGTTGTTGCTGATGGTGGTGGTTTTGTTTGTTTTCATGATGCATTGATTTAAAGTATTCACAGTTGTTGGCAGTAATAAATGAAAAACAAATAACAAAAATTCCGTGATAATTCCAAATAATAATTGTACCCAGTGGAATGTAGAAGCGCTTCCTTTAAACGTTTCCGTTGGCTCTCACATTCAGGTTATTGATGAACTATTTCAGGCTTGTCCTTATGCAACAACTCTGCCTATTATGACCCTTCATCATTTCCTTCTTAATAAGACATTGAAGAAAATACCTTATTTGAGTCTTGATTTTTTTCTTTCTGCAGATGTCAATATGTATCTATAGTCTTCATACCATGTTTCTTTCCCTTAACACCATAGCTGGGGTATGGTTTTTGTTTATTCTTTTCATTTCTTTTCTTAATCAACATTACAACAACTGATGTTCGTGTGAATAACACTTGCAGATTTCTGAAATGTTTTCTGGTACCTTATTCTTACTTAAACTGCATTATAGCCCAGTGGATAGATGATTTGTTCTCCATTCTACAAATACAGAAAGTAGCTCAAAGAAGTTAAAAAGTGGCCAGAGAGAGTAGTGAAACTAGAACTCAGTACCACGTTCTCTGATTCTTAAGTCCCATACTTCCAGAAACAGTTAATGTAATGCTAGTAATTTTTATTTGGATGATACTGGTTGTCAAAATAATCTGAGGAATTCTGACATTTAGGACTTGGGTTACTTAACATTAGATTATATATGAGATAGTCTCATATAACAAAGAATTGTCATTGTCATCCAAAATTATCATCATTGCCTCTGTTGAAAAATACCACAATGTGCTCTCGATGGTTTTTCTATTTGCCATGATCTAGTAACCATAGAAGACATAGTCTTACCCCGGAAGACTGTATAAATAAAATGCACCTTTATTCCTTGTCAATTATGTTGTCTTATTTTTATCCTTAACTATAATAACACTCACCTTTTCTGTGTTGCTAAATCAGCTTAGAACTGAAGCTAAATCATCAAAACTAGTAGTCACTTATCTAAGAAAAAAATCATTTAGTCTGTGAAAGATTGAGATCCTTTTCTATGGAATGGAATTAATGAAATTAATTCATTTTTTCAGATGCTATATGTCTTCTAAGATTAACATTTTCCTGCCAGCTGAATTGCTAGTGATACATGCATGGCTTCCCATCCAGCGGCTTGAACTGCTGGTGGGCCAAATGGATCTGATCACTTTTCTTGGTCTTTTTAATAGAAAACTCAAAAAGTCTATAAATGAACTAAATCTAGTTATTGCTTGAATTTTAATAATTGTTGTCTAAATATGAATATTAATACTATGCATACCAATAAAAAAATTACAGTAATCAAATTTATTTCATTAAATTAAAAGAAATTTATATTTGTAAAGTTTATCAATAATTAATTTTCTAAATCTTAACATGGAAATCCTATAAATACATATCCCTCTGTTGTTATATAAAATATTATGTTTACAGCTGCTGTACCAACTTGTATTACAGTTATTTTATACCATTTTAATGTTTTCCTTAAGGAACTATAATACAATGATAGCTGGTCTACTAAATCAACATCTTTCTTTATATTATTGCAATTGAAGACCCCCTCTAAGAAGTAGTACCAGCCACCCAAAGGAACAATCATGCAGTGCTTCATGCCAGCTGGAAATATCAAATTCAAATCAGAGCCACCAGCAGCAGGACATTTGAATTACAACTCCTTTGAGAATTGTTAATTTGGCCAGGGCTCGAACTTAATCATTCCTTGCAAGGTTCTGTTTTAAAGAAGTGAGAAATATTTACATTTCAAAATTCACCAACTAAACCAGTATTGTGGTCAATAGAAACAATAATTTTTATACCTATATTAGTACTTGTCTGTGCACTTTGAGTATCTCTTATCTGAAATGTTTGGGACCAAATGAATTTCAGATTTTGGAATATTTGCCTATATATAAGAAGATATTTTGGGGATAGGGCTGAAATCCTAACACAAAATTCATTTGTGTTTCATTGCACTATGTACACATAACCTGATGATAATTTTATACTATATTTTTAGTGTGTCTGAGTTTTGGCTGCAACTGGTCAGATGAGGTCAGGTGTGGATTTTCCATTTGCGTGTCATGTCAAAGCTCAGACTTTTCAGATTTGGAGAATTGTAGAATTTCAGGTTCGGGCTGCTCAGCCTGTACCTTTTCAGTACTGTGATTGAAATTAGTAAAATGCAGTTTACTAATTAATTCTTTTTGTTAGAATAAAGAATTGGTACTTACATAACCTGGGTCACTTTTCTAGTTTCAAAGTCAGTAAGTAGCAAAATGGAGGCAGAAATACAAAGCAATTGGAGTTTCGATCATCATCTCCTTTGTCTCTGGGGGTGTGGTTACCTGTGTGCTCTGGGATGTTGTCTGAAATGGTAATTATTTGATATGACTGCACTTTATATAAAAGTTTACCATGATTGCCTTCTTTAGTAGTGAGCATTCGTATCCTTTGTATTTTATTTTAGCTGAAATTAAAAAGAAGAAAAAGAAAAAGAGGAACAGAAAGGTCTGTGGCCCACCCCCTGAGATCGCTGCTGTTCCCGAGCTGGCGAAATACTGGGCCCAGAGATACAGGCTGTTTTCCCGTTTTGATGATGGGGTGAAGTTAGACACAGGTGAGGTGCCTGTGTATGTCCTGATTTTATTTTGAAATCTTTTATGAGCCGGGTGTGGTGATGCACACCTGTAATCCCAGCACTCAGGAGGCTGAGGCAGAAGGCTCATTGCAAGTTCAAGACCAGCCTGGGCGACAAAGTGGGCTCATACCACTAGGCATTAACACTTTAGCACATATTTGCTAAGGACAAGCGTATGTTTTTGTAACAGAAGTTCCTTCTACAGTCCAAACCATCATTTGTTCAATTGTCCTGTCATGTCTGTCCATTTGTTTCTTTTTTTTCTTTCTTTGTATTGGTTATTTGAGACAGGCTCTCACTGTGTATTTCAGGCTGGCCTCAAAAACATAGCTGTCTTTCTGCCTCAGCCTCACAAATGCTCGGATTATAGGCATGCATCATCTCACCTGGCTTCCTGTGATGTCCTTTAAAGAATTTTTATCCTTACAGCGAAATCACTACAGATCCTGTGGAAATTCAGAAGATCATTAATTTATACTTTGAAAATCTTTACTGTCATAGAATAGAAAACACAGAGAAGAAATAGATAGAGTCCTAGATATATACAGATTATGAAACCTGAATCCAAAAGATGGGTTACTCAGAATAACCCAGTATCAGTCAATGAAGTTGAAAATGTAATTAAAAACTTAACCAACAAAAAAAAGGCCAGGTCCTGATGGATTCACTGCTGAATTCTACAAGAAATTTAGAGGAGATTTATTACCAATACTCCTTAAACTCTGTAAGAACTGGAAAGGGAAGCAGTATTCCCTAACTCATTTCTGGAGGCAAATATTACCCCGATACCAAAACCAGAAAAAGACCCAACCAAAAATGAGAACTACAGGCCAGTCTCCCTACTGAACATAGATGCAGAAATCCTCAGTAAGATACAGGCAATGTAGGGATAGTTCAATATATGCAAATCAATAGATGTAATACAGCGTATCAACAGAGTCAGAGACAAAATCACAGGATCATTTCAAAGTGCAGAAAAGTATTTGACAAGTTCTAACACTCATGATAAAAACTACAGAAAATCAGAACAAACCAACAGAAAATCTATGACAAACCAACAGCTAGCATCATACCAAATGGACAGAAACGTAACCTTTCACTCTAAAGTTCAGGAACAAGACATAGATGTACACTGTCACCACTCCTGCTATTCAGTATAGTTCTGGAAACATTAGAACAATTAGACTAGAGAGAAATAAAAGGAATAAGGATAGGAAAGGAAGAAGTTAAATTATCATTATTCACAGATGACATGATACTCTACATAGAAGACCCCCAAAACTACACTGATAGACTCCTAGATAAATAAATTCAGTAATATAGCTGGATGCAAAGTTAAAACTCAAAAATCAGTAGTATTCCTGTACATAAGCTACAGACTCACAACAAAGGAAATTAGGGAAACTACATCCTTTGCAATAGGAAGAACTCACATAGCGAAAATGACCCTATTGCCAAAATCATTACACAGATTTAATGCAATGCCAATCAAAATACCATTGGCTTAATTCACAGATCTAGAAAAAATATTTCTAAAATTTATCCATAACTAGAAGAGACCTAAAGTAGCAAAGGTAATCCTAGGCAACAAAGACAAGGCAGGAGCATCACAATCACTGACTTGAAATAATACTACAAAGCTACAGTGATAAAATCAACATAGTAGTGGCAAAGAAACAGACCTGAGGACCAGCAAAGCAAACTAGAAGATGGAGACACAGCTACAAACACACTCAGCCACTTTATCTTTGACAAAGATGCCAAACATGTTGACCAGAAGAAAGGTAGCCTCTTTAATAAATGATGTTGGAAAAACTGGCTCTCTGTATGCCAAAGACTGAAACTAAACTCATGTTTATATCACCATGTACCAAGCTAAAGTCAAAATGGATCATAAATATTAAATATTAAAACAGAAACACTAAATCTACTGGAAGAGAAAGTAGGTAGAAATCTTGAAGGCATAGGTGTAGGTAGAGAGTTTATGAACACAACCCAGACTGCACAGGAAATACTTCAAAGAATCAACAACTGGGACTTCATCTTATTATAAAGCTTTTGCATAGCAAGAGAAACCAACAGAATGAAGAGACAACCCACAGCGTGGGAGAAAATGTTAACTAACTGATTCTCAGACAGAAGATTAATATCAAGAACATATAAAGAACTCAAAAAAATCAATCCTCCCAAATTTAAAGACCCAATCCAAAAATTGGCATCTGAGATGAATACACAATTCTCAGATGAAGAAATACAAACAGCAAATAAATATGTAAAAATGTTCAACATCAATTGTCATCCAAGAAATGCAAATTAAAACAATACTGAAATTCCACCTCCAGAAAGCATGGAGAATTGAACTCACGACCTCACGCTTGCCATCAAGAAATCAACCGATAACAAATTCTGGAGGGGCTGTGGGGGGAAAGGAATCCTCCATGTTAGTGGAGGTGTAGACTGGTACACCCACTTTGGAAATCACTGTGGAGATTCCTCAAAAAACTATGGCTAGAGGTCCCCCTCAACCCAGCTGTTCCCCTTCTGAGTATCTTGGAAGAATTAAAAACACCATACCACAGTGATACATGTGCACCCATGTTTGTAGAGCACAATTTGTAATAGCCGGATCTTGAAACAACCCATCAGCCAAGGAGTGGATAAACAGAATGTGGCCTGTTTATACAGTGGGGCGCTACTCAGCCGTAAAGAAGGATAAACTGGAGACTTATAGGTAAATGGATGCAGCTAGAGACCAAACTCATAAGTGAGATAAATATACATTTTGTTCAGAGAGATGTCTTTCCTGAAAAACGCTAATTTTTTTCTACTGAGAAAGGAGAACAATATTCCCTTTCCTCTGGTGTGGTCCCAGGACCTGTATATAAACGTATTGTCTCAGTGGTATGAGAAATTAAATGAGCAAATAACATCCAAAATGTACAGTAGATACCGTGAAATGGGAGAAAAACAATCTTTTTTCTTCCAATAAAGGATCATGTGTTACCCTTAGTAGTGTTCATGTTGATTTAATTTTCTTTAATCTGGACTGATGGATTGTTGTCTGGAGTTGTTTTTGTCGCTGTTCCCGTGCTGGACACCTAGGACTTTAGCCTTGCCAAGTGAAGCACCCTACCACTGAGCTACACCCCCAGCCCTACCGTGACATTTTTCAAAGGGATAATGGCCAATTATTTTATTTGACTCTCATTTTGAAAGTTGTTTTGTTTTGTTTTGTTTTGTTTTGTTTTTTGTACCAGGAATTGAACTCACGACCTCACGCTTGCCAGACAGCCAGCAAGGTGCCACTGAGCTAAATCGCTGGCCCTCATTTTGGATATTTAATCTGTTTATAGCATTATAGCATTTTAGGATACATAGCAAAAATAATTGATAGATTATTAGAAAGAATATCTGGTGAAGAAATACCTAATGTGAAAAGTTATAATTTAACACTGAAAAATTTGGGCATTTCTTTCTGACCTTGAACATCTTAGTCTTACAGTCTGGTGCTTACTTTCCTATTGGGGCTACTCAGGAGATTTTAATCCCTGATATAATTTCAGGGATTCTCTGAACCTCTTGTAATAATTTACAAACTTTTGTGTATAGAGGAAAGCACATAGGAGTTTATTAAGAGAAGTAAGACTAGTTTTTCCTTGAAATTCTGTTTGAATGCTCTTATTCTTCCATTAATAAGGAGCAATTTAAAGTTCTAGTAAGGAATGGGAAAAGGAAAATTGGCACACAGTTTGTTCAGAGAGATGTCTTTCCTGGAAAAATGCTGATTTTTTTTCTACTGAGAAAGGAGAGCACTGTTCCCTTTCCTCTGTGGTCCCAGGACCCTGTTTCTGGTGATGGTGAGGGTTCTACTATTTCTGTGGTTCTGCAGCTATTTTCTATCAGCTCCTTGCTTCTTCTGGCCCTTAAAAACATGTACATTTTTCCCAGTGTCCACTACAGATCTAGGTTATTGCTTTCCATTAGGAATGAAGTAATTGAGGGACTCGTGGAACCCTCGCCAGGTAGAGAAGCTGACTTTCTGTTTTCCTTAGTAGAGAAGCAGAGGTTAGTGTCTCAGACAGAAAATCAGTACTGTGTGTAATTACTGGAACAAAGAGGGTATATTATGAAGAATTGTATTAAAAATTGGAGTGCTTACTTACATAGAAATTAGAAATGGGAATGCAGACTTTTCTTTTTGGGCCAGGGATACAGCTCAGTGGCATAAGCACCTATCTGGCAAGCACAAGATTCTGAGTTCAATTCCCATCACCAAAAATAAAAACTAAAACTAGGTAATTTTATAACTTTGAAAAAGGGAAGACTAAGCATTTGCAAGTATGTGATAGTACAGTAATGTGTGCTGTTAACATGTGAGACTTGGTTTCTTGACATTGAGCATCTTAACACATGTTCTTCCTTTGCAGAGGGCTGGTTTTCAGTTACACCTGAAAAGATTGCTGAGCACATCGCAGGGCGTGTCAGTCAGTGCCCCAAGTGTGACACTGTAGTGGATGCATTCTGTGGCGTTGGAGGAAATACCATTCAGTTTGCCTTAACGGGAAAACGAGGTAATAGCCATCAATGGAACAGAACTGTTATTTGCAGTTCCAGTTCAGTAAATATGTAGTTTTATTTGAGTCTGTTTTTGCTGAGATTATATAATTAATAATTTCATACCAAATGTTTAAAATAGTAGCTTGTGTTTACAGTTTGTATCACATCCAGGTGCAAGTACTCAATATGTATTAGTGTATTTAGTCGGCACTCCTAGGAACTTTTGTCTTTTACCATCTGCTTTTCATAGATAGATTGAGATATTAAGAGACTGGGTATAACTTATACAAGATTATACAGATACACCTACTAACTGCTGGAAACAGAATAATAACATTGTGTAAAACCAAAAATACTAAAATTGTTCTTTGGAAGAAAAAAACACTGGACAAGGAATCCCAACTTTGTCACTATCTTTATGATTTTGTCCATCATTTAACCTTAATTTAAAAGGAATATTGAGTTGAAATCGCCCTGTGATACCTTTCTTTATACACTATACCAAGAATCTAAAATCCTTTAAATATTATCCTTGTTATTGTTTAACTTTGGAATTAGGAGAAAGAAAACCTCCATTACTGTGTATCTACCAGTAACTGTGTCAAATAAGTAATGTGCTTTTTCCAGGAAAAAGAAGACTTTAAAGAAATGAAGCATTCTGCCCAAAGTGACATATCTGAGTCTTGAAGCCAAAGCTCAGTTTGTGCTCAAGATTTTCTGACAGTGTCTTTGTCATTTTTAAAGACATACATTGTCAAGTGATACTCTGAAGATGCTTATTTTTTTCAGTATCTTCATAGTTTGTATATCAATCAGTAATCCTACCTGTTTCAACAGATTTTAGCAGAATTTCAGTAATTTATATAAAGTTTTTAATGTTAACTAGGAAAGCATAATATGATTCTGGAAATTATAGTATACAGCTTAAAAATGAATTCTTACCATTGATTTTTAGACCAGTGCTGATAAAATTACTCCTTTGCTCCAGGCATGGTATTTGTTAACTGTCTATGGTCTCCTAACAGCCTAGATAAAAGTTGTTTTTCTTATTTACCATAATAATAATTTTCTTGTTTTTCCTGGATTCACTATGTATTCTCAAATTTCTTCTCAGACTTTGCCAGATAAGCCATTCTTCGGCACTCAAATCAGTATACATTGCCAGAAAAAGATTTTTCCTCAAGTTGTAAAAGTAGCATTTGTTTTAGCTTTGTATCATAACACAGTGGTTAAAATATGCTTAATAAGGTAGCAAATACATCTGCAAATTGTCTTCAAATATAAAAACAATTGAAGACCATATATTTGTTCTTTAGTAAGTGGAAGCCGTTGGCAAGGCTTTCTGTAGCTTAGCACCCACTTGGTAAGGGAAGATACCTGTGTGGGTCCCAAGCTAACAGGAGACTACTTTTGTGTCCTCACAGGCCAGCTCTCTTCATAGCCCAAGTGTCACGTAGCCTCCACTCTTACAGATTGCCAGCCTCTGAGAAGAAAAGGAGGCAGATTGCCAACACTAGGCCTACCCCGTACTTTCATGACCTGATTTCTGTGATACTGGAAGCTTGGAAATCTTCCAGCATGTTCAGCATGGTGATCTCCCATGACCTGCTCTGCAAACCAGAGATGGTTGCTAATAGTGATCTGTGAACATTAGTTAGATATTCTTCCTCAAATCCCTCTGCCGTAATTGAGCGGAATACATTATGACAAGGAATTCAAAGCAATTACAAAGTAATTGCTCTTTTGTATATGTGTATACACACATACATATAGTCACCCTTAACTGTTTTGAAATCTCTACCATAGTGTATGTATGCATGTGTTCAAAAATGCACACAAGAAAATGACTTTATATATAATTGACATCCCTTTGTGTCAGATTTCTTTCCACTCAGTTGTTGTCCAGTGATTTGTCAGTTAGTGACAAATACAGACTTTGTGTTTTGCTGTTAAAGATATTTTTCCATCTTTCAATGTATTACAGTAGCTCAACATTAGTACTTCCTGGCAGAGCTTACCATGATGATGGAAGTGTCCTTCACCTGTGCTGTCCTGTATAGCAGCCACTAGGCACTAGGCATTAAGCACTAGGATTGTAAGCATTTGAAATCTAACAGTGTGGATGAGGATCTAAACTCTGTTTAGTATTACTGCATTTTTATCACTTTGAAGGTAATAGTCACGTGTGGCTAGTAGCTACCATTTTTGGACAACACAGTTCATACAGTATCATCAGACGTGTTAGCATTTCATTCACATAACAGAGTACTGACTTGGTCACTTTGCTCATCACTGAGACCCAATACCTGACACCCACAGCTTAAAGAAGGAAGGGTTTTTTTCTCACAGCTTATTTATGGCTTCAGGCCATAAATACATGGCACTGGAGCAAGATAGAGGCACATGATGGAGAGGTGCAGTGCAGCATGACAGGGAAGCAGAGCGGAGGGAGGACCAGGGTGAGAGGTGGACCCCACCAGGTCACGGCCCCCAGAGGGGGACCCCACCAGCTCACGGCCCCCAGAGGTGGACCCCACCAGCTCACAGCCCCCAGAGGTGGACCCCACCAGCTCACGGCCCTGACCTGCCTCCAGGCAGACTCCACCTCCTAGCAGCCAGTCATAAAAACCCCTGTAGTCCAATCACATTGCAAAAGCCCTACCTTTGAGTACGTGACACTTTAGTGCAGAACATCTAGACACAGATGATAAGTGCTTACATGCTTTTAGGTCTGAAAACGGAAGTTTGCCTCCAGAAGTAATATAGAAGAACGTAGAAAAGCTTGAGTAGCTATGACATTGAATATGACTTTTTCCTTTGAACTTTCGGTGTTATCAGCGAATTTTTTTCATCCATGTCTGGACTATAAAAGCAGGCTAAGTAACTGAAAAAAATCCTTTCTCATACATGTGAATAGTAGTTGATTTACAGTGCAAAAATAGCACTGTATGCCCGGTTTTGTAGTATATGACTGCAGTATATGACTGGTGCTGCTGTTCATTAATCAAGTGATTCAGTACATTATTTCTCAAACATTAACAAATTTTGAAACTAGCATTTTCTGAAAAATAGCTATATTTCCGTGGAAACCATGCTGTATTACATTAGGCCCTTTCGTGTGTAGAATACTGTCATCACACACTGGTGCACTTATAGGCATACTGGAATAATCTACCAGAGACATGAGAGAACTAATTAGCTAATGTTTGCAGTGCTAATTATGAAAGTGCAATATATTAAATGAAAGCCCGTCAGGGAAAGCATGCTATCATCTGTCTGTTCCCTCTACCTAAAAATGTGTCAGTAAACATCAACCGTTGTCTTTGCATTTCTCGTTTACAACCTTGCTATATAGATTTGTAACAGTACATTTTGTTTTGGTTTTCTGTAGAAGTTCCTAAATTTGCCTTCATTTAGTCATGGATTTATTTCACAAAATCTGTGTTTTCTGAAACCGAGCAAGAGGCTTTCCATGTGGGCAGTGGCCTTTGTGAGCGTCGCCTGCTCGGGCTGTACCTCGCACAGCAAAGGCTGAGCTCGCAGGTGGCTCCCAGATGCTTTAGGGCAGCAACTGCCCCTTGCTTAGGTGAAGCTGGCTGAGTGAGAAAGCTGACACCAGTTATTTCGGTGACAGTTTCTTGGTCACTGAAAATTAACTAAAATGTCTGGTATAGGTAACCAAATGCTTCCTAGTCTTTAAAAAGGTTCTCTTACAGAAGGTAAGCAGGCTGTTGTGAAAATGAGCTCTTCCATATAAGTAATAATGAATATCAACTGACTTGGTTTTTCTTTTTGCATTTTTAGTGATTGCCATTGATATCGACCCTGTTAAGATTGATCTTGCTCAAAATAATGCCGAAGTTTATGGGGTAGCAGATAAGATAGAGTTCCTCTGTGGAGATTTCCTGCTGCTGGCTCCCAGTCTAAAGGCCGATGTTGTCTTCCTCAGCCCACCGTGGGGAGGGCCGGATTATGCTGCCGCGGAGATCTTTGACATTAGGACAATGATGTGTCCCGATGGATATCCTTTGCCATCCTGAGAGTTTGTTCAGACGGTGCCTGTGGAGAGGAAGGGGAGTGTGTGTGTGGCAGTGAGAAGCTGGTCAAGGGGACTGATACCAGCTAGAGAACTGGATAGATTCCAGCTCATTTTGTCCACGAAACAAATATATAAGAACAATCTGGTGGTTGATCACCAAACCTAGTAACCAACATGAAACAGTATGTCCCTTGATACTAATTGTACTAATATAAAACAAGTAGGATACATTGCAAATTGGGAATTTCCTGGAAACCTGTCACTGGTTGACTGCCCGTAACTTTTCTTCAGTTCTCACTGGCTTGGGCTGTTTTGCTGAGTCTTGGCTTTTTTCTTTACTGATGGGAAGTGGTATCGTGCTTTTATATTCCCTGTTCTATTTTCTCAGTTAGGAAATGACAGAAAGTTTTTATTTCTGACTTCTGACTGTCTGCCACTGGGACAATAGAATAAATAGGATAACTTCTGCTCATCTCTGACCTTTCAGGGCTCTCTGCTGCTGCTGCAGTACAAATCTCATGTCTGATTCTCTTCTAGACTCCACTGAGCGGTAGTGACCCCATTAGAGCTGCCAGTGACACAGACAGCCTGCTGCAGCACAAAGGCCACCGCGTCTCCACTGCTGCATCAGACAGTTTACATCTCTGCCTTTTACTACATAGTGGAATATATTCGTGTTTTGATAAGTAAATGATCACTTTTTGATCTGAAGTAAATTGCTCTTTTTCTTTAACTGGTTTCCACCTTTGAAATTTTCAGACTTTCTCAGAAGATTACTAACAATATTGTTTATTTTCTGCCAAGAAATGCTGATACTGACCAGGTAAGCCATTACTGAAGACCTTTTAGGGCCTCTGGCTTAAGAGTTTCAAAGAATGGGCAGAAAAAGGCAGGACCTTTTCTTATCTCAGAATTGCACATGAGAAGACACTGGCTCATTAACTGTTTATTAGCAGCTGCAAGTGCCCGGCCTTGGGTGTGTGTCTGTTAGATCCTGCTCACCTCCCGCGCTCCTGGAGTCCGTAGCCACAGGTAACACACGCTGGACTCAGGAGGACTTAGATTCACTGCGTTTCAGATGCCGCACAGCTCAACCACCCACTGTCTTCCCTCGCTGAGACATCCCTTGAGAACAGTGCTAAGTGTTCCTCAGTAGAGCCTCGTCAAAGTTACCGTGTCAGGCAAGGCCTTTCTTTCAGCCAGAAATAATCTTTAAACATATTTTTATTCTTTTCTCAACTGTCTTCTCACCAGCTCTTACATTTTCTGAGATACCTATTATACATTGGTCTTCTGTATCTATATTTTTTGCTGTTTTGTATCTTCCTTTTTTCCTTCTGGATTATCTCAGTCTAGTTTTTCAGCTCAGGTATATCCATTCTGTTATACAGTTTATCAGTGTGTGTCTGTGCATTGCCTGTTTTTGGTGTCCTGACTAAGAGTTGCATAGTTTAAACTGAATGACTTTTTAAAAGCCATTGATATTCTAATACACTTGAAAACTTTTTCTCTGATTTATTTTCCGGGATGGATCTAAAGCATAACTACTTTAAAGCTTCCCAAGTAACTGTAATGTGTTCTAGCATTTGGATTCTCTGAATTTAAAGAAGAATAAATGAAATTTACTGAGCTTGTACTCTGACTTAACTGGAAATGAAATTTGATCTTTCTGCTTCTCACCTCTGATGTTTTTTCTATACATTAGGCCACCAAAAATAGTAATTATACCATTTATGCATATAAAGAGACTATCCTATATATCATAAGTTTTAATATCGAACCTAATACTAGACCTCATGCTACTCACATGACTCCAAGTATTTCTAGACTTCAGATGAATCTGATCTTACTGATGCCATAGTTACTAGTTTTCTTACTAGTTACTAGTAAGCATTACACTCCATAACTATTATGTAACAAGCTGCATGTTATTTGCTAAGCTATGTCATAATCCTTAAGTTACACATGATAGGCTTCATTGGGTAAATAACAGTAGAAAAGTCACTACTTCCCAAAGAAGTTTGAACTAGTTAACATTTCACAAAGAAAGTGTTTAACCTTTTTTGTCTGTTTGTGGCTTACTTTAAACCCCTGCCAGAATTAGGACTGGTACTCATTCATGTTTCCTACCTCTAGAGGGAGTAAAGACACTAGAAAGTACAAGTCAGAAAGGCATGAGATTTCAAGTACATTATTTTGTTAGATACTGGAGTTAGATGAAATTATAATGGGAAATTGATTTCTTCTTCTTATAACAAAGGAAATGCCACCATATGTGGCATTTATAAAATACGTAGCTGGGTTCCCAAAGTTTTGAGTCTGCTATTTAGAATTCAGCCTGCATTTTCCCCATAGAAAGATCTGTAGGAGACAATTAATTTTCTATCCAGGGAAATTATATGCTGGATAGTACTTATGTTGTCCTAAACTGAGTATGGACTTTATACAAAAACAACTTACTCGAAGTCATTTCATGTACATCGCTAGTTGCTCTGTGTCCAGTGAAATATTTTCTAGGTACCCTGTTATTTTCCTCGCCAGTTCCCTTTTAATTTTAGGGGATTATTCCAGGACACATTCCCTTGCTGTCCATCTTCTCTTTGTCCTCTATATTGAAACGAATAAATATACAAATCTGAGTGACTTAATTTGAACTGAAAAGTACAAAAAGGTATCAATTTTCTGAAGTTAGTTATATCTAATTGGGAAATGAAACAAATAATGTGAAAAAAAATCTCCTGAAATGCTCTTTGGTTGTAAGATATATCTTATATTCTAAAATCACAGTTGAAACCTGGAGACTCCGTTCAAAGAGCCCAGAATGAATGTATTTGTATCTGCTTATTGCCTCTGTCTTGCTGCACTTTCCTGCATTTCTTTCCTTTGATAGCCATGGAATTCCAGCACAGAGTCCAATTCTAGCTTTGGATTTTCATAAGCAGTTTCTCTTTTAAGTAGTAAGCAATATGGAGAGAGGCCTCTGGCCTGGCTGGCTTGGCCTGTCTCAGATGGAATCTGCCCAGCAGGCTTATCAGGCACCACCCCGGAAGACTCCGTGTGGGTGGGATCCCCAGCAGAAGAGTTTACTCCTTAGCAGCCCCTGGGCCACTCGATAACAGTGGCTTCTTAGCTTTGTTTCATTTCCCAATTAGATATAACTAACTTCAGAAAATTGATACCTTTTTGTACTTTTCAGTTCAAATTAAGTCACTCAGATTTGTATATTTATTCGTTTCAATATAGAGGACAAAGATAACATTGAAATCCCTACGAATTATGTTTAAAGAAACAGAGGCCTCCGTGTGCTACTTCGACAGCCTGGCTTAACATACTCCACTTCAGTGTCTTCAGGTAGACGTCCTGATAATAGTTGGGCCAAACCCACCTGTTTCATTTTCGCTTATAGGAGGAAAATACTATGTTCATGGTAATTTATGTGCAAAGCATCTTAGGATTATTATCTTTAAGTGCAGAGATCAGTGTTAGATTTATTCAAAAGAACTTTCTAGTTGGCAGAATTCTCTAGGCTCCCATTGGCTTTTTAAATTCCATTCCATGGTGTATTCAATAGTAGATTGGGTTCTTAGCATATGCAAGGTCCTGGGTTCAATCCCTGGCATGAAGAAAGAAAAGGAAAGGAAGAAAAAAATAAAAGAAGGAGGAAGGGGAATGCGAGCATCATAATGTCTATGGGGCAAAAAGGTTCTAATTGTAGTAATCATCACACTTCTAATAGTAGTTTGGTTTGCTGGGGAGTCAAACCCAGGGACAGTGCGTGCCAGGCAGCTCCTGTCCCACTGAGCTCCGCTCTAGCCCCCAACAGTTACTGATTGGTTCATTGGCAGAGAGGTAGGTAGATAATAAGGTACTTTTTTTATTGGTTACATTTCTAAAATTTGCCATACAGAAGAACAGAATCATATGCATTTGAATAATTAGAACCCATTTATAAATAAAACAATATTAGATAATATTGTTACCTGGAAAATATTTTTAAAAGTAATTCAGCTCCATGGCATGTTTAGTGGTTTTTGGCTGAATACAGTAAACAGTTGCCACAGATTTTATTACAAATATCCTCAGTAATCACAGTATCTGTTTATTTAATAAGCAGAAAATTAGTGCCTTCATTTTTCTAAATTTCACAATCAGTGAAAATTAGTATCGAAGTGTTCTGAAGTAAAGTTGTGGAAATCTGGTCTCATGGTAGTATTCTCATAGCCAAAACTGTCTCCACATAGTGAGTCCTGTGAAGCAGTTCCAGGAGATGGCTGTCATCCGGGTCCAGGAGCCAGAAGGTGTGAGAGTGGAAAGAGAGCTTCCGGTGCGCGTAGGCGTTGCAAATCATAAAACACCTGAGCAAGAAAGTAGCCGACCTTTTCCCCTCAGAGCGCACAGACGTGCCTTTATAAACCCACGGGGTGCTGCGTTCTATATGCAGCACGGGCTCCAGCAGTGTTTCTCCTCTGAACGCATCGCATCCTTGGAACTCATGGCGTTCCCCTGTGCGTCTCACTGGATCAGCATTGTCAGGTTATCACGCGGACTTTAGCGATGAGTGAACTAGGGGAGTTTAGTGATCTGTGTCACCATCATTCAGCTACAACAGGAGTGTTAGCACCCTGTCTCCCGCTGACAGTATATTCAGTGCCAGGAAGAAACATGGTCACCTCTTGTCACAGGAGTGATTCAACATGACATTCAAGCAGCGATTAGAATGTGAAGTAACAGAAAGCAAAAGGAATTATAGAATTTCCACAGAATCAGTTCTGGTCCATTTCTGCTTGGTGAGAAGGGTGGCAGAAGGCTGGCTATTCATGACCTAGTGCCAGCCCTGGTTGGCTGAGCCTTGTCTGCTACAAGTGTTCTCTTACCCCTGTTAGGTACTGGTACCCAGGTCTCTAGATCCAGTCTTTGTTAATAAAGTAACTGTAATTACATTGCACTGTAGGGTGAACATGTGATCAGTCCCCAGCATGTCTTAACTGGCCTTCTAGGAGAAGGGTGCTGTACAGTTAGAGCAGTATTGTGTGTTCTCGTAGTGTATGGTTTATCATTCTCTAGGGAAGGTGTGAAGCTGACAGGCCTCAAATCAGGTGAGAAGACAAGGGCAGTTTCTCTGCCATGATTCTGAGCATAAGCTTCTATTTCCTGTGTACTGTAAGTAGATTTTCTGTCAGTGATGTCAGTAGGAAAATAGATGTCCCGCTCTTGCACACCACACATGGTGCTGCCGACAAGTCCCCTGCTAGTAGGGTCCCTGGGATTCTGGTCTGTTGTGGTTTGTGTAACTGGGTGACGAACAACCCTCATGTTTCCAGCATCACTTCTTAAACAGATTGAGGGACGATGCCTAGGTTGCTGGTTATTGGTCACCTCCCCAAAACCAGCGAAGGTAAGTTTGGATGCTAGCAATGCTATCACCTTCATCTGGTCCCTAAACTGCGATTGTGCTGCCTAACATAAAATGTAGTTGGTGAGAGTTCAGTCTTCGTTCTAGACTAGTCCAAACTGGTAGACATTTTGTTAAATCTAACGCTTAAGTAATTACCAGAGACAGATGTGGTGCAGCGCTGCTTGCCTTCATTTACTGCCTGCCATTTCCCTCTCTCCTCCTCACCTTCCCACTACCTCTGTCTCAGTTTACTCAACTTTAAGAAAGTAGGAGAAACCAAGTACAATTTGTCAGTTAACATGTTAGTGAAAAATAAGGACAGTGGAAATAGCACCATTTGCCAAAGCAAAATATTAGTTATGCTCTTGAACATGAATGAGTTTTGTAATTCTAAAATTCTATCGTTGAAATTTGAAGAAGTACAGACAGTATAAGGCAAGAAATTATTCAGAATACCTGAAAGTAACATGTTAAATTTTGTAAAAATGTCTCCCTGAGCACTAAATACATAAGAGTTTAAGCATTATGTGTTGCCATGCAGATTCAGTATGTGTTTTCCCACACTTCCCTACCTAGGATAGGACTCTGTAAGCTCTCACTCAGTAGTTGTAAAATTGATGCACTCTTGGTACAGATCTCAGGAGAACTTCCATGGTCACACCTTTGTCTTACCCAGAACACTCACATGTATGCATTCCCCTAAGAGGTGGAGGAAGGAAAGACACGCATCATGACAGATCATTTTTGCTATAATTCTGTTTACAGTTCATACAGTATATAACTACTTTAATTGTATCGAGTATATTTCAGAATTTGCTTTTGCTCAAAAGCCCTTTTTAGGGAGACATGTAGTAGTTTTCAGAGTGGCTTTCTGAATGATGGAGTAAATTGCTAGCAGACTGGGATCCTGCCAGACCTATCAAACTAGGTATCTTGCTTCTGTTTTAGTCCCTCTTGGCTCTTTCTTCGCCAGCTTGATTGTCCTTTCCTTTCTTTTAGCATCTTACCCCATCCACTGCCACCTCCGGAAAGCTTCAGTCTGCCAGTCTTACCTTCTTCAAATAAATTATTTCACAAAAGCAAACAAAAATGCTGGATCTCAATAATATCTAACTGCAAAAATTATTGTGAAACAGTTACATTTTGGATGTCTTGGTCAGAATTCCTCATTTTGTCCTTTGCTGTAAAAAATTCAGATTGACATAAGAGATATAAAAGTGTGATACTAATTTTCAATGTAAGTATTCCTTATGAACAAACAATGGGAATAACTTCTGTTGATTCATAGGCATCCATTCTCTTTCCTGTCCTGTTGGGGAGTGAGGGTGAGACCTGATGATGACATTACCACTGCCTTCGTGGGACAGCTTTTTTTTTTTTTTTTTTTTAAAGATTGTACCAACCAGGGCCAGGGGTTTAGCTCAGCTGCGTAAGCACCTGCTTGGCAAACGCAAGGTCATGAGTTCAATCCCCAGTACCAGAAAAAAAAAAAAAAAGATTGTACCAACCAAAACATGTTGGGTTCTTCCCCAGTTCTGTTTCTGTGACCTTTTTTTAAACAAAAAAGTTGAAATAATTTTAAATATTAGTATAGTATTTGTAATATAACAACCTGACTGTTAACAACTATTTGGACTTAAAATCGAGCTTTTTTGAGGATGTACAATTCTGTGCATCCTGTTTTTAGAGCATCGATGTCTTTTTTTGTTTGTTTGTGTGTTGGGGGGGTTGGGTGGTTGGGTTTTTTGGTACCACAGAGTGATGGACTCAGGACCTGGTGCAAGCCAGGCAGGTGCTTGTCTGCTGAGCTAAATCCCAGCCCCCCCCCCCTTTTTTTAACACTACACCTTGTCTATGCAGTACTGTAGTTTCTGCTGATTACATAGCAGTACTAGAGTTCTGTGTTCTGTTATACATTACAGTACTGCATGTAAGAGTTATACAACTAAAAGCAAAATCAGGTTGGAATTTCCCTTGACCATTTCTTTGTTCTGAATGTTGTAATGCACATAATATAAATAATTTCTCATTGAACATTCAATTCATTTAATGACCTACTTGCAAGATTGTAGTTCAGTCGTTAAACAAGGAATGCCTGTGTATACTCACTCATAAAGCACAGTAAATATTACCTTGTGTCAGGTGTGATCAGATTCTCTCAGCCCTCAAAACAAACTAGACTGAGCACTAACTCTTTACAAAATAACAGACTGCAGTTTTGATGGTAACAGAAAAACGTGCTCTCCTGAGTTCGTGCCTGTCTCTGACACTTGGAGTGTCCCTTTCTCTGCCACTCAGTTACTTCTGCTTTCCAACTGTGTGTGGCCATAAGCTGCGTTCCCCTTCCCCTAGATCTTTGTTCTTGTTCCTCTGATAAACCTATCGCTGATGATAGAATCATAAGTTCTAAGGTACTGTATTTTGTTATTAATAGAGCTCTAAGAGATTGGGTCAAGATAAGAATACTGAACCAAAACAAAACTTATTTTTATGAGAAATTAAGGTAAAACATTGCTAGTTTGAAGTGAAACAAGGACCAGAGCAAACATACTGTTAGGAGCAAAAGAGTCCAGCGGCTAAACACCTACTGAATAGTCATTCGATTAGCACCCTTTTCCTGCTGACTCTGGAGGTGGGAAGGGAGGATGCTTTGTGCTCCGTAACAAAGGGATGAATCACTGTGTTGGATAGACCTTAAAAGAGCAGTATATTTTACCATGATTTTTTTTTTAAGATGTGAAATAGCATAAAAGAGCAACAGGTGGACAAAGTGATCCACATGGGAAGACCAGCAAAAGAGATCGGTTAGAGAAGGGAGACTATTTTAGTAGGAGCTCAATGTAGCTGGGGCCCAGTAAATACTATTGAGCAGTTGAGAAGGCACGAGAGCAGCAGTAAAGGTGAATAAAGCAAAGGCTTTCAGGAAAGAGAATTTTTCTTTAAATGACTTAGGTTAATAAACTTGTGATCTCTTTTCCTCTGAGTTCTTTAGCATATGGCATTGGAGAGATGAAGTCGTTGTGAAACATAATGCCTTGATCCTAATATCAGAAGGGTCTGAAGCATCAAGTACACCATCGAATATTGCCAATGGTTATCTGAGAAATTACAGCAAACATTTGAGATGCCTGATTACTTGAGGAACTTAATTAAAAAGCTGAAGTATCTTGTTATTTGATAAAAAGCAGTAAGAATTGTTTTGAAATCAAGCTTCTGAATAACTTTCTTCTGTTCATCTTCGTTAGGTGGCATCCTTAGCTGGGCCAGGGGGGCAAGTGGAAATAGAACAGAACTTCCTTAACAATAAACTGAAGACAATCACAGCTTATTTTGGTGACCTGATCCGAAAACCAGCGTCTGAAAGCTGTGAGGCGTCATAGAGACAGAAAGATACGCAGTAATCAGAACGCTGATCACATGAGACTGAGAATGCTTCCGAGGTCGCTGGTCCTTTGCACACTCTTCCAGCATCACGTCACTCGGAAATGCACATGAGTTTGATGAATATTATTAATGAAATGCTTTGAGATCTTTCGGTTTTATGAATGAAGTATTGTGTATCGTACGTTAAGATAGTAAGTGTGATACGGACAGAGGACAGGGCTGCTCCTGTGCTTAATTTCAGCATCTGTCTTTGTATGTTTTTACATGTTTGTATTTTATCTTCTTTGTGTATATATACATACATGTATAGATATGTATGTTTATGGAAAAATAATTGTTTTAATATGGAAAAATACAAAGAAAAAAATGAATGATAGTTTATCCACCCATTTAACTTCTGTTGAAATAATGTTATACATGTCATGTTGAAAATGTACAGTTTAATCCTAGAACAGTACAGAATGATACAAATCAAAAAATAAATTTCATACCCCCTTCTCGACCCTTTATTCATAATCACAGCTGTTAGGATACAGAGGAATTGTAGTATACCCTAACATACTGTTTTTCTCATTAGTGCATTGTTTAATACTCCCCCACCTTCTTTTATTTAATGTAATTTTTGATGAGTGTATCTTGAAGACTTTTCCATATCAATACATACATAGAGACCTACCTCATTCTTTCAAAAGGTTTTCTTGTATGCTGCTTTCTGGATATAACATAATTAAATTAGTTGCCTATTGGTGATCACTTGGGTTGCTTCTAGGTTTTTGCATTTGTCAACTGTGCTGCGCTGTACTTTAATATATATAGTTAAACACTATGTATATTGGGTAAATGTCTAGCAGTTTCCATTGCTGGGGGTTTGTTTTCATTTTGCTGTAGTCTGGTGATCCATCTACACCAGAGTGCTGAGATTGCAGACATGCACAGTCACACCCGGACGTCTGTCCACTTTAACTCTGATAGACACACACAGATTGCCTCAGTAGAATTGGACTCGCTTTTAGCCTTTTGGAAAGCTTGCTTGTTTTCATGTCTTTGGATGATCTGGAACTTGCCTTTGAACATCGTTTTATAAAATTAATGTTGTTGAGATTTCCATTGCAATTCAATATAAATATATTTTGTATGTAAAAGTTTATATTCTTTTTTTTATTAAAATGGCAAAGAAAAGAGAAGTGTTGGTTAATTATTCACCTAAAGTGTGTTCTGTCACATTTCAAGCAGAAAGAGTCACACACAGTTCTTTAGCCTTTTGGGTTTTACCGTTTAATAATGAGAGCGTGTGAAGTATTGAAACAGTGTTTTGGTTGGGATGAGGCTGGGAAAGAGGGTATAGCTCAGTTCTGGGGTGTGTGTTAGTGTGCAAGAGGCACTTGGTTCAGTTCCCAGCACTAAATAAACACATGAGCAGAGCCAACTTTTGAGTTCGCTGACCTTAACCCCTCAGAACTGCAGTGTTCGCCTGCCTGCCCCACAAGCAGTTGAGCCGGTTATTAAGGGAGAAATACTTTTTTGTTAATTGTAATATCAAAATCTGTTCAAATGTCCTTGAGTTCTATACTTTTTTTGACTTAACATTGATGGTTATAAACTTGTTAATGATTGAATAAAACCAGCATTGATCATCAGCAGTTCTGTACACAGCCCCTACTACTAGAAAAGTTGACACATGGTGTAAAAGAAATTATTTTTCATTTTTTTGTTACAAACTTTATACACTTTTTTACCCAATGTATGTCTTTAGTTGTGTATTGCTAAAACTAACATCACCTGGTTGTGGTGGCACATGCCTACAGTCCCAGCTGCTTGAAAATAGGACCTGGAATATAGCTCATTGGTAAACTGTCCCTTGTTTTAATCCCCCAGTCCACAAAAATAAAAGACAAAAAGCTAGTTTGTGAGGCTGAAGTGTTCCTGTCCACTGACCGCATGGATAAGTAGCTGAGTTGTGGACTCAGATTGTCAGTGCTCACAGGGACTTGAGAAAGGTTCTTGTGTATTGTGAGTCTTGTTCAAATAAAATCTTACCAAGAACAAAAATATGCAAAATAGATTAAAAATAAAAGTTCATGGTGCTGCTTAGGATAAAACAAGAAGTTAGCAGCCCGGTTCCAATCCAGCCTGTTCTTTTTTTTTTTTTCTTATTATAAAATATTTGAAAGAATTATTTAATAAATGTGACTATTTTAACAATCTACAAACTGAACAGTTCAAGACATGAGCCTCACCCTTGAGCCCTTCCTCTCCTCTCCCGTCTGCCACATTTCCACTCCTTGCCAAAGGCAGCCAAGGGCTCACTGGCGTGTGTCCTTCCACACACTCCCCTGTGCAGTAGTCTCGTCCGCACACGTTGGGGTGAGATAGCATTCTATTACTTCAAAATGTTTATTTTTGCTGCTGAGGGTTGAACCCTGTATACTCTGTCATTGAGTGATACCCCTAATCTCTGAATTATGTTTCTAATTTATTGTCTGGTAAAGTCTACATCGGTGCATATGTAGCTGTGCTATCAGTTTTCACAGGCACAAATCAGTAAGAATTAGTTTAACCATGTGACGCAATTTGAGCATTTAAATGAACAGCTTTTTCAATTGCAGCTTGCGCTGCCTACAGGATGTATTTCTCGGAGAGCTTCCCAGAGGTGAAATTTTTCAATTGACAGTCACCCTTATTTGTTTTAATAGAGTATATAGTGTCAAGTTGGTCTCCAAATATACATATTACCACTAGGGTATGCATTTTCCTCACACCCTCAGCACCATTTTGTATTTTCACATATTGTTGCTACAATAAAGTTGATTTAAGTGTATTTAACTGATTTGCTGATGTGATGTGAGCAGTTTTTCATGTATTAGCTAAACATGTGTCAGACATTGTTTTTTGTTTTCTTGCTAAATGAATAGTTGCTATTTTTCTATTGAGCGAACTAATCTTTTTCTAATTTGAAATCTAACCATGCACACAGGAGTGTGTGTGTGCATGTGGGTAAGGAGTGTAACTTACTGAAGTTCTTTTGGTCTACGTGTCAGTTCTTATGTTGTAGTCCTTATTGTATGTGCTCATGGGTGTGAATTCTCCCATTATTAATCTGTCAGAATCAAGTTCTGTTCTTAAAGCCCTTTGGGACCCCCTCCCCACATGCAGTTCTTGGATGGGATCCAGGACCCCACTCAGGTGATAAAATGCTTTTCCACTGAGCTACATCCCCAGCTCTCTTTGGGAAATGTTTTGTTTGATTGTTGAAACAGAGCCTTGCTAATATTCCAAGCCAGCTTGAACTCCGCATGTAGGCTAGGCTGACCTCAAAGTCCAGTCCTTCTGCCAGGGCTTCCCAAGTTCTTTCTCTTGGGGTTTTCAGTTTTCTGTTTAGAACAAGTAGTAGCCTCACAAAATTGAGTCTTATGTCCAAGTACCTGTTCTCCTGTTAACTAATGTTCTTCTGTTACTTTGATCTTTGATGTGTTTCACCAAAGCTGTACCATTTTACTGTATAAATCTTACATGATTTTTTCCCAAGTTTATTGCTTGGTATTTCATTCATACTGTTTGATTTTGACAAGGGTCTTATTTTCTAATAGGTTTACTGTCTGCATAAGAATGCTGTTCTGTGTGTTATGTCTAATTAATAATTATAATTAATAATTATTTTTAGTAATAATTCTTCCAGTAGCTTTTCGGTTGATTCACTTTGATTTTTCTAAGTAAGCCATCATGGCATCCACATACAAGTTCTTCTCTTTGCCAGTATATATATGACTTAATTTTTGTTCTTTTCCTATTCCATTGGCTAGGACTGAGGAATGTTGTAATAATGGCATTTGTTTCTTGCATTTTAGTTTGCAATGAAAGGTTAGAAGCATTTCTATGTAGATTATATTAAAATTAAGATACTACCTTTCCTAGTTTTTTTGTTCCTATGTAATGTAGTGAAGCCCAAATTACTTTAAATTTTCAACCATGCTTGCATTTCTGTCACTGACTCCTACTGTACCATTCCATAGTGTGGTGGTCGGCTTTCTGTCACTCAAGTACTTTCCTGAACAACCCGAGGAAAGGGTTATTTTGGCTCATGGTTTCCTAAGTTTCAGTCCATGGTCAGTCGGCTGCTTTATTTGTGGATCCAAGGGAAGGCAGAACAGTGCAGTGGAAAGCATGTGATGGACAGACTCACGGCAGGCGGCCAGAAGACAGAGCAAGCCAGAGGAAGGAGCAAGGAGGTAAGGAATGCCCTTCAGTCCCACCCCAGCGACCTGCTGCCTCCACATAGGCCCCATGAGCCATCCAGATGCCCATTGATGGGTTGGTTAATTGATTGACGAGGTTAGTATCCTCGTGATGTAGGCACCCTCTAGGCCTGCCTGCAAACAGGGCTGCGTGGGGGAACAAGCCCTCTCGGTAAGCTTTTGGGACAACTTCATATTTAAGCCATAACAGGTATTATTTTAGTTCATTATTGAAGGTCACCTAGTAAATGTACTTTTGACTGTGTTTGTTGTTTGTACACCTTAGAGTTAGACTATTCTGGCAGAATGCTTTAGAAAGTTTCATTTTGTTGAGTCCCAGGTAACATTGGTAATATCTCCATTAAATCCTTGGTACAATTCCATGAAAACTGGGCCTAGTAACTTCAAGTGAGATGTTTCCATTGTAGAATTTTGTAAGTTATCTTTTCATTCAGGTTTTTTGTTGCCTTCATGAGATTTTTTAAAAATAATTTATAATCCCCTTGAAAATATCCATTCATTCAGATTTTCACAATAACAAAATTAACACATTATCTCAGAATTTTTTTTTAATTCTGTTTTTTAACTTTGCATTTTGGAATAGTATCTGACTTAGAAACTGAGAAAAGAGCACAAAGGACTCATCTTGATTTTTGTTTGTTTGGGAACCAAACTCGGGAGCTGTGCTTGCCAGGCTGGCACTTATGCTGCTGAGCTATGTCCCTGGCCTTACAGTGCTCATCTTCCCGTGGATTATTATCTTAGAGTACTCAGAGGACTCCAAGTTACCTGCTACTATCAGATTGTCAATTCATACTCTTACCTACTTAATTAACTCAGCTAATTTTTTTATTTTTATTTATATATAAATAGATATTTTTTCTTTTTTTTTTTTGGTGCTGGGGATTGAACTCATGACTGCGTGCTTGCAAAGCAGGCGCTTATGCCCCTGAGCTAAATCCCCAGGCCCTCAGCTAATTTTTAAAAACTTGATTTGTAAGAGAATTTCAAATAGCACCATAAAAAGAAAAATGGCCAGGCCTGATGGCACACCCCTATAATCCCAGCACTCAGGAGTCTGAACCCAGGGGCTCGCCATGATTCTGAGGCTATCCTGAGCTCTACATAGTTCAAGGCTGCCCTGAACTTCGTAGTGAGACCCTGTCACAAAAAAGAATAAGCAAAATCACTCTCTCTTTAACATTTGTATATTAGTATGAAAAATACCCGTACTACCTTAAAAATGCTACTTACCTCATTTTGCTAAACAGTAGAGTGAGCAGGAGACGATAAAGACCCACATTGTCCCTCAAGGAGCTAGTAGGTGTGACATAGTGTGGTAAGTCATGGTATGAGCATTATGATCAATTATCAGAAGAGACACTTAACCAGAGTAGGAGTTTTCCAAAATGAGTTAGGATAGGACATCCCAAGAAAGGAAAAGAGCCTGGGGGTGTTTGAGCATCAGTTAGTGTAAAGCTCACAGACACGGCTGAGGTCCCAGAGGGAGTGGAAGCCGGGCTGCCCTGCAGAGCTGGGTGTCTGCTGCCTCCTCAGCACGGGGAGCTGATTGGGCCTCGGAGCTTGGTAGACACCCAGGGCCCCTTGTTAGGAAAAAAAATGGTTTTAAATGCATAAAACAAAAGTGTAGGATTCCAAAATAACCCCACTGTATCAAAGTCCTTATTAAAATACCCAGAATGAACCTGTGGCATATTAACGTGCTTTTTTATTACTACATCAAATGGCAAATTTTAATGGAGGGCCTACTACTATAATTTCAAGGTAGTGATATATGTAAACAGGATTTCAAGAACATTGGAACAGTGAATGAAAACAAATTATTGTCAGTGGGAAAGCACAAGTATTCATAGAGGCTTGTTTTTTGTTTTGCTGTGCTGAGGTTCAAACACAGGCCCTCACGCATGCTAAGCAGGCACTCTGCCACTGAGCTACATCCCCGCCAAGAAGCCTGCTTCTTGCTAAATGTTTTCCATCCGCACTCACAGGCTGCCTGAATTCTACCCATGAGCCTCTGAAAGATCTACACATTCTAGCCCCTCTTTAAAACAGGACTGTCCCACACAGAAATGCTGGGCCAGACCAGAACCAGGGAAGCGAGGGGAGCCCTGATCCGCCAGGGATGTGCGGGCAGTGAGGGCCGGGGCAGGGGGCAGAGCTCCCAGGAGACGCCAGTCGGCCTCACGGATGCCCGACTCTTCCAAACCCACGATCGCTTCCTAGAGACCACGTGAAACAAAGCCGTCTTCTCAGCTCCAGAAAGTAGGTTAGTGCTCCGGCTCTGAACAGAACGGAAGCCGTCCTGTAATCCAGTGAGCTGCCCAGGGGAGATGCTGGCGACATCACCAGTGAGAACCGTCTAGGTCAGCACTGCCTGGTAGAATATAGCAGGAACCGCAAATGTAACCGGGAACTGTATTTAAAAAGCAAAAACAAACATGGAAATTAACTTTAATGATGCACTTATCCAAAAGATTCCAACATGTAACCACTATAAGCAGTTATTGAGGAGGGATCGCTCTTCTGTCTGTTTTCCGTTTCTATGTCTTAAACACAGAGCCTCCCGGCTTGTAGTGGACACACTTCAGGTGTGCAGTCGCCACGTGTGCACTAGGTAGTTGGTGCAAATACAGATTTCTGGAGAATGAAGAGCATTATCTGCATTAGAAGGCTTTTGGTCCCTTATAGCGACATGTGAAGTGACCAGGAACTTAGGTTTCATCTTTAGATCGTAGGGAGCCACCAGTCTATAAATGAAAAGTGAGGCGACTACTAGATTTTCATTTTACAGCATAAGGGTTGACATGCTCGGAAGCACAGAGCTCAGTGTCCCGCAGTATTTCAAGTGAGCACTTAGGAAGTTCCAGATGAAGCCCATGACAGGGCCCTATCAGTTCATTCCAGCTTAATTTTCTCCACCAAAGTCAACTAATGATCCTTTAATCCTTCAGATAAAAGGAATAATATAACTGGTAAGTAAAATTGTATATATATAATTTATGCGAGCTAAAGGTTTCTTGAGATTGTTACAGACACTTTGGTCTGGGCCTGAACTGGGTACGATCTTGGATGAATTTTCTTAATTCTTTCGGGGCTTCTCTGCCTCTGGGAGCCTTAGGCCAGGGCACTCTGAGCTCAGCCCTGACCGTCCACTCTGTAGGGCATTTGCAGGTCAGCACTTTCCAACAGAGCATAATGTGAACCACAAATGTTATTGTATTTTTAATAACTGTTTAAAATGTGAAAAAATAAATAACTTTAACTTATTTAAAATGTTTCTTTAATAGATCCAAGATATTTCCACCTGTAATCAGTATAAATAGTTACTATACTGACAGCCGGCTGGGCTCAGCGCTGGGCCCTGCAGGGACCAGCGCACCTGTTCTGTTCTGCTCTGCTCTTGTTCAACCTCAAAACCAACACCAGAGGGCCCAAGAGACTCAAGCTGGGCTGAAAGAAGACTTTTTTTTTTTTTTTTTAAAAGGAAAAAAAAAAAAAAAAAAAAAAAAAAAAAATTAAAAAAATTAAAAAAAAAAAAAAAAAAAAAAAAAAGGATAAACAGTAAGACAAATTACACGTTGTCCTTTTAGAAACAGTTGTTCAAGTTACAAAATTAGAGCATACAAAGTAGACATTCAAGCAGTGAGACTGCAAAAAGATCTGTTCAACAATCCAACAAGAACTTAGAAGTATGGTTATCAATCCTACACACTTAAATATTCATGCAGTTATATTGAAAAAAGACATCTTAAAATACAGGTGTTGAGACCCGGGCCCATGCGGGCAGTTTACTCTTTTCTCTGTGCCCTCTTGCTTGGGCTCACCACGTGTATTTATGTCACAAAAGTGGACAAGTTTGCTCAAAAAGATACTGCTCCTCAAGGTGGCCCAATATTCATGTTTTGGGGAAAATGTGAGCCACTTTGATGTAACTGTGGCTTGGTGCCCCAGAATTGAATTGTATAACAAGAGTTTTTAATTTTTTAAATTCTATCAGATTGCTAAGGACAGTCCCCGTTTGGCATCAGGATTCACTCTAAAGACAAATGGTTGCTAGTGGCATTTCTCCAGATTATTATTAAGTGGGAGACATGTGTCTTGAGATTTTATGCTGTACCATATGGAGATAAAACCAGTAAACAGTATAACATGAAAAGAGACAGAAAAAATAAAGTGCAGGTGTAGTTCAGTTGTGGAGTCCTCACTGTTGGCTTCCAGGCTGGGTGTCACAAAACAGAAGGAGGGAGGCAGGAGGGAAAGGAGGGAGAAGATAAAACAATAAAAAGTGTGTATGGTAGATGGAGGCATTCCTCAGTGCACCTAAGCGACATCACTTAGGAGATGTTAAAAAGTGATGTACATTTTCCTGTCTTCCTTTGGAATGTAGCAGCATTTGACAAAATATCTTGTAATACTTGATTAATGGACAAACTAAAGTAGGCAACATCTTTAATGCAGGACAGAGGTAGTTCCTAACCAGCAAGCTGTCTCAGGTGGCCTCCCGGTGATCCTCCCTCCTGGTATTCACACTCTTGTGAAAGTTCCCTGCCCTCTCTTGTGGCCTAGACTCGCTGACCTCTGCAGGAATCTCTTAATCCAGCCCAACTGACAATCCACATTAACCAGCACAGCTTCCATTTGGGCACCCTGTTAGCTTTCTTGCATGACTCACTCTAGAGAAGCCCGCTTTCAAATCAAGAGGCCTGCAAACGACCTCCCTCATGAGGTGAGGCCTTGCCTGGTGCAGCCAACATGAGACGGCCACCCCAGCCAAGAGTTTAATGCAGTTTCCCGAGAGACCATGACGGGGCCTAGGCTGGCCGGCTGAGCCATTCCTTGGTTCCTGACCTATAGGAACTGAGGTAAGAGGCGTAAGTTGTGTCACTCTGCTGATTCTGGAAATTGGTACAACAGCAACAGATAACCACTACTATGATAACCAAGTGAAGGAGCCTGCTGTGTCCAACTAGTTGATCACAATAAAAGCTAGATTTTGACTTCCCATCATTCACATCCAACTTAGAAGAGCATTGAATTTCTCAGTCATTGATAAGCCGCCTTTTCCCCACTCTATTTGTACTAATACTAGTTTTGGCTACCTTCATCTCTAGCATTAATTTCTACTGTTTCTTATACCTACAGTAACTTCTGACTGTTCTTCCAGGGATGTTCCCCATCCATCTATCTTCCGGTTCTGCAGCCAGAGTACATATGTCAAAACTCTTAGCTGGAGATGCAGGTCATTAATAAGGTACATGCTTCGCATGCATAAGATCTGGCTGGGTTCCATCCCCAGCCATCACACTGTCCTGGATAGATGAACGAATAACCTCTTTAATGGCTCACCAGTCATCTTTTTGCCAAGTGCAAATCCTGAATGTTACTCCTGAATTCTCAAGCTGCCCTCGGGATTTGGCTCGGATGCCTTCCCAAGGCCTCCGTCGTGCTACCCGCCAGCCCTGACCCTCACTCTCCGTTGCCCTAGGCTTTTGCACAGGCTGTTCCCTCAGTAGGAAGGCTCTGGCCCACATGCTCTACGCTCTTCACTAAAACCAGCTCAGTGGTTAGGTCCATTCAGGCCTTGCTTCTTCAGGATGCCTTCCTTCCCACCCACGTCCTCCTGCTGTAGGGCCACTCCTCTGCTGAGCTCCTGGGACTCTTGGCTCACCGGTCAGCAGACGCTTCACTCTGTCCTATGAGTTTGTGGAATGACATGATAACTTTACAGTGAAGCACTGAGCAGAAAATCTCAACTAAATATGAAACCCCTTATTAATCATAGTCTTCAATAGGTTCACTTGGAAATGTTGCTGGCTTTTGCTTTTCCTGGATATATTCCAAAATGGCAAGCACTTTTTCTTACAAATTATTCCATAAAGTAGAGTGAGTATTATGAAATCGTTTTTCAGTGTAGAGAAAATTTTCAGATTTGAGGTTACACAAGTGAGTTCAAAATTAGGAACCGTGTGCACAGTTTTTGAATCTTTGCCTTCTTCTGCCCCAAACTCTTAGCAACACTTTCCACTTATGTGTGAAACACTGTACAGGCCTCAAATAGTTCAGACCAAAAGTCTTTTTTTTTTTTTTAATATTTGACTCAATAGAAACCACTTGGATTGTCATTACTGCTTCTACAATTGGTTTGTTGAAGAAGGTTGCTTTAGTTGAAATATATAAAGAAAATCGAGCCTCAGAGAGATATATACTTAGAAAAGAAAGAAATATTTACTTTTTCATGTCATTGCAAAATATTTTTGCTACCACACCAAAATTTGACAAGAGAATGTTTTTGAAAACTGAGCTCTAACATGGAACCTGAAACTATCCAATGTGCTTTCATACTGTGTTACATCAAAATACTTTTACCCAGAAGTCTTTGCATGGACGTTTTCACTATATCTGAAAAAATGTATATCCAACAGGCGCTCAGGAACTCTGCTTGTACTATGCTAGCAATGAAAACACTGATGGGAAATTCATTTTTCACATCATAATGGGATCAGTAGCCAAATGACAGCTTTGGACTCATTTTCTAGCCTTCTGTCAAATTTTTCTCTGCTCATACATGAAAAGAGGTTTTAACAATCAAATTTTACTATTTTTCAGTTAATTAAGAAATTTACATTAAATTTATTGATCTTATTTTTAAGTAATCTTTGAGGTTCTGAATTTGTGGAAGCCTGCCACTGGCGAAGTCTTAAGAAGCACTGTTTTCTTAATTTCTCTGGAGGACAGTGACCTACACAAGTTAAGGAACTGAGCCACAAATCATGAAAACACTATAATCAAAATGATTGGGCACTTACGAAACCAAACCTTGTGATACAGTCTGTATCCTTCCAGGGGAAGTGACAGCAGGAATTCACACGTGTGCTGTGCTTTCACGGTGCTCTGCGCCTTTTAATTTTTAAAGGAAACTTAACATTTATTGAGCATCTACGGGAACAAATGAGCTAATGTTTATTTAACACCTACGGGTGTGGACAGCTGGCCTTGGGCAAGGAGTTTTCACCCACAGCTTTCGTCCACCCTGGGAGGCAGGTGTCATCTTCCTTTTTGTCAGATGAGGAATGTCAAGCTCAGAAAGCTTAGGTCATTTGTCCAAGGACAGGGAACTGGGAACCACAAAGCTGAGGCTGAGTTTTAGACTCCGTCTCCTCCCTCCCTCCCTCCCAGGAGGAAAGGGGCAGCACAGACTGAAGCCACAACCCTTACACCGCTTCCAGCCCTGCAGGCACACACCTCACTCAGCCCATCCTCCCCCGGGATGCAGTCAGCTGAGGAAATTAAGACATAAATGAAAACAAATCGCCGGGACAAGTCCTCAGCAGCAAGGACGAGCCCTCTGTCATTGATGCTGTGTGAGGTCATTATTCCCTCACAGCTGCTGGGTAAGGGAGCTGGGTGGGCCCTGGTGGGGAAAACTGCACAATGGCTACCGCAGGCTGAAGTGGGCCGGCTCGGCACACTCCTCTAGGTCACATAGATTCGACCGCGAAACATCCGGAACAGGCTGTGTGCACAATCACCATTTTCCTCCTTCTATTCATTTTACCAGTGCTAGCCAAGAGGGAGTCAAAATCAGGAGAACATAGAAATTGTTCTGCATGTGTCCCGGGACTGTCACCTCCCCTGCTCTACTGTGCCAAAGGCTTGCAGACACCAGCTCCTTCAGCAAGCAATGGGTGGTTTCCATCATCCCAACCACGGTCACCTTGCCTAGGAGAAGACCTTCCCTGCCTTGCCAATCTGGCCAGCAGTTCAGCCAAGGTGCAAGCTCTCTACCAGTTTGGCTTGGCCTGAGCGAGCCTGGTCTTTCCTGCTTTATTTTTGCTCTGCCTCCATCTGCACAGCATCAGTGTCCTGAGTGGGAAGCTGGCCCAGGGAGGAACAGCAGGTTCTCGTCCTTGGTGAGACTCAGCTCCCTGGGCACCCCTGCCTCAACATAATCACATCCTTCAGGAAGCCTGGGGTCCTCCGGCTGCTCTCAGAGAAGCCTTCATCTTGGCCTCCTCTTCCTCATCTCCTGGCTTTTCTTTCCCTGTTACCACAGGCACATTTGCCTCCATGTTCCCTTCCCTGCCAAGGCTTAGTCTGTAGTTCTCATTTCCTTTTTTAAAAAGCCACCTCAAGTGGCCAGCGGCAGAGCGGCACAGGATGCTTCCCGTGTTCTCCTCGGCCCAGAGTCACTGACAAACATCCTCCTCCAGCGTGCGCAGGACTTGCTGGGTTTCGTCATCCATCTGCCTCTTTTCTTTTCCAATGCTGATGATGGGAGAGTTGCCTGTGTCTGACACCTCACTTTCTTACCTCTGTTCTTTGTTCGTCATTTTCGGAGATCCCTGTTGGAACCCACATTTCCTTCTGTTCTGTTGCCCAGGTTGTGTCTCCTCACTGTGCATCATGACTTTACCTCTGATGCAACCCACCACTGGTCTCCACTGGAGCCCAGAAGAGATCGTTTGATAAGGCCTGAGTGCCACCCTCCTGCCTGGGTACCTGCACACAGCTGTCTCACAAAAGTCAAAGATCACTGTGTTCCCACATGACTGGACAGGGAGAGAGCATCACTGAATCTGTGGCCAAGCCCTGCTCCTCACTAGAGCAAAAAAGAAGGCCCACATATGCCGTGGCTTCCAACATTCCCATATTGATGGCAGGAGACACCCACTAAAGGTAAGAAGCCCAGCAGTAGAACACACACTTACCATGACAAGGCTCTGGGTTTCATCCCTGGCACCAAGAAAACAAAAACTAGAACCACAACTTCAGATTGAGTTGCTTGTTTTACATATGTGTAGGATCCTGGGGATCAAACCCAAGGCCTTGTGCATGCTGCGCAAGACCTCTACCATTTAGCCACATCCCTGTCCCAGTTTGGATCTTTTAAACCCAGGCCCAACCCTCAGTTTATAAATCAGAGCAGAAGGAGGACTTTCACATCAGCACTTGAGTTAAAGGACCTCACATCTATGCACATATGACGTTTCCAGGAAGCTCTGCCTTGGCATTCCCTAAATTGCCCTACAAAGTTATATATAACCTTTGTGTGACTAACTCACGCACGACTGTGGAAGACATTATCAGTTTCTTACTAACTTACCAGTCACTCCTACCGGATCCCCTGGCATAGGGTTGGGGCAGGTGGGCCCTCAGCCCTGTTCTGAGGGAGAGCTCCAAGTAGCCAGGGTCAAGCAGTGTAATCCCATGTGCCTGTTTCAATGACTGGAGAGGAAATGGACGATCTTAAACCACTTCTGTCAGCAAGAAGCCAGGCTGTGGCTATGGACGGGAAGCGGCCATCTCTCCTCTATGAGTCAGTGGCGTCCAATTGCGCTTAATGCACACAGCTAACAGATTTGTATTACTCATTCTAAAGTTCCTTCATTACTGACAGGAAATTTCAATTGAGTTATATATTTTATTTTTCCCAAATGAAGATAAATATATAGAGTGGCCATCAAGTTCCTATACATAAATTTGTGCCTATCAATACTGTCTCTCTCCCAGACAGAAGCTTTCTATCTCTCAACAAATACATTCTGCTCTTAAAAAAATAGTCAGAAACCTAAAAACCGCTATCGGAGATGGTTTTAATTAATTCCACCATTACGTGTGGAAATGTCCTTTGATAAAAATCACAGTGCTGGAAAATGGAGGAACCACAAAAAGGGAAGTTTCTTTCTTCACTTTACTACTTTTTTCTCAAAGATGATTTATGTCTCAATGACTTTTCAATCTACCTGTCTTGTGATTCTTATTCTTTTTCTACTGCTTTCATGCCCCAAACTCCATGTACTTACCCTTATAGGTTTTGGGAGCATTTTTTCCACTAGGGGAAAAAAACATGATTTATTCAAAAGTGAAGAAGAGGAAGAAAAATTGAGTGAGGAATAACTTGTACCTTGCATTCATAGTTCCTGGTGCCCACTCTGCATATATAATTATGCGTATGGAATACTGGATACTTCAGCATATATGAAGGACCTACTTTAGTAGTCAAATTCATTAGACAGAAGGTGTCAGGGGCTGGGGAAGTTGGCACTGGGGAATTAGGGTTTAACACAAAATTCATGTTGGGGACAACAAAAAAGTTCCAGAGATGCAATGACATTGATGGAACACCATGTGAACACATTTAACGCAAGTGAATTACACATTTTAAAATGGTGAAAGCATAAATTTTATGTATATTTTACCACAATGAAAACCATATGTGTGTGTGTGTGTGTGTGTGTGTGTGTGTGTGGCACATGCTTGTCCACTGCTTAGGATGTTTCTACTTTACAATTTCTAAACTTTATGATGGTACAAAAGCAATAGCTCAGTAGAAGCTATACTTCAAATTTTGAACTTCGGCCTTCTCTGGGACCAGAAAGTAACATAGTGATGCTGTTACGATCATGATTTGCAGTCACCACTCCACGGTGGGGGCGGCTACTGCTGAGCTCCATCCCAGTGCTTGCTGGCTTTGTTTTTTTCCAGACTGAGTGTACTGCTAAATTGTTCACACTGACCCAGAACCTACCACAGTCCTGTCTCAGCCTCCTGAGTATCTAGGATTACAGTCACGCACCACTTCAGCTCCCATGATCATTCTAAAGGAAAAACAAGAGGTTGGGGCTGGGAATTTAGCTCAGTGGCATAAGCGCCTGCCTGGCAAGCGCAGGGTCATGAGTTCGATGCCTGGTACAGCAAAAAAAAAAAAAAAAAAGAGAGAGAGAGAGAGAGAGGTCAAGAGTGCTAATGAGAAACTTCTTATTTTCCTTACATAAAATTGTCTTCCTAAAATTTTGGAATTTTTCTTACTTGTGTAAACAACTGTCTTAGTTACCTTTTTCATTGCTGAAACAAATACTCCATGCCTAACATTAAGGGAGGAAAGGTTTGTTTAGCTCATTGTTTGTGGAGATTTCAGTCCATCATCAGTTGGCTCCAAGGCAGAATGGCAGCACAGAGGAGAAACTGTTCATGACCAGCAGAAGGTAGCAAAGCAACCAGGGACAAGGGGAATCTCTTTCTGTCCCTTATGTTGTACCCAGGTTACCAGGATTAGGGTGGTACCAAACCACCAGTGGACTGATTTAGTAATCACCTACCTTACTCTTAGCACCTTAATCCTAGCATTTCACTATGAATCAATTATGCATTCTAGATGGAGCCACCTCTGTCACAGCCCCACCAGTGACTGCATGAGGTTTTGTGGGGTGGGGACATCTAGACACAAGTCAAGTCATAACAACTAGAGGCCTGTGTGGTAGAGTTATTGTACCTGTTCACTTTTAATCCTAAAATCCTCACCTCCCCAATCACATTGTTTTAAACATAAAGAAGTTTTGATATTGGACTTGGCACATAAAATGGTAATGATTCAGTTTGAACCCTTACACTATGATTTCAAGCAAATTATTCAATGACTGATATTTTACTTATTAAAACAGAAATAACAATTTCTTTTTGTTTATTTGTTTAAAAAAAAAAAAAAACAGGGCCTGGATACGTAGCCCAGGGCTAGAATTTAGGATCCGCCTGTTTTAGCTTCCTGAGTGTTGGGATTACAGGCATAAACTCATGCCTGGAGCTGGGAATAATTCTTGCTTCTCAGAATTACCAGGGGGTAAATTAAGAGGGTAAATGGTGGTAAGAACATCGTGGAGTGATTCACACACCTGCATGTAAATCCCAGTGTTCCCCTTCCACTGTGGCTCTGAAGCAAATCTCATAGGGCTTTTGCCGGGCTGACAGCTTGGGACTGGGCACAGCGCCTCAGAGACAAGGAGGTTTGTGAGGGGGTCAATGCTAACGATGCTGCGGTGTCACAAAAGCGCTAAGAAAATGCAGGTTGTTGTTCTCCTGCGTCCTAGGGAACTCTTATAACACAGGACTCAGCGTGGAGCCGGCTTCCTAGTTAGTAGACACCGCCTTCCCAAGGCAGCTGCCCTGCCGGGGAGCCTCCTGGGTTGCTCTGCAGAGACTTGGGGTGGGGGCATCCCCAGGGATGGTCACCAGGTCACACCCACAAGTCGAAATAGGAAAACAGATTCACCAGTGCGAGCTGCTGCCTTTTTGGTTTCACTACCGGAAAGGCCTGCTTGGATGGAAAGATGTCATTTGCTATGCGTTCTGCCTTTCAGTTTGGTTACACTGTAAGCAGGTGTTTTTTCTCACTCAAAACATGTTATGGGTCTGGCAGAAAGCCATCCTGCAACAAGCAGAGGCAGCGAAGGGACCGACAATTCCAGGGTCTCTGTAGCTAAAGTCGGGGCCTAGAAACACACAAAATGAGAACCCTCCTCCCCCAGCACCCTGCACGTGCCCCCACCCACTCCCTAGCGTGAGCAGCCTTCCTGCAAGTCCCGCAATTAACCAGGGGAGAGCGGGTCCTATCTGAAAGTCCTCAGCTCCAAGGCAGAGGTCTGCAAGTAACAGCCTGTGGTCTGAGTCTTATCACCTAAAGAATGATATTTACAAGAGGTTAGGGAAAGAACAATATGGCACATAAAATGTAAATGAAATTCAAGGCTCAGGGTCTACAAAGTTTTATTAGAACGTAGTCCACGCAGAGTATAGCACACTTGTTTGCACTCTTATCTGACCCTTTTGTGCTACAGAGCAGAACTCAGCTATTGGACAGTTCCTTTCCATTTATATTAATTTAACAAAAACAAATTTAAAGAGCAGGGAACTCTCTCACTTTTATATGACAAATTCTGAATCTGTCAGTGGTGCTCTAAATGAAAATTTAATTTTCAGAATAACATCTGCCAAGCTTTAGGATTGACTCAGAAAGGGAAACCAGGAGGAAAAGTGTCCCTATCTATTCCCTGAGCCAAGAAATGCACATTTTCTCTCACTATTGTCTCTGAAATCTTCAGGAAGCAACAGCTGTTGCTGAATAGGCAACACTGAAACCCACGCTGCTGAGATGAAACGGGAAGCAACAGCTACAGCACTCAGGATTTTAACAGAGGTTGTTTGAATATTCCCTGAATTTTATTCAGCTTGAATAGCGAGGCAAGCCTATTGACTAGAATAACTCGAATCAAGAATTCTGAAGGCTTCCTTTCATGTTCACGGGGTCAGGGGCCCTGCAGAAGCCCCTGACATGCACCAGGCTCGGATGCTGTCCTTCCCTCTGCCTGTGCGCCCACACAGAGACCCTGTGTATGTGAGGATGCATATGTAAAGCCCACACCAGCTCAGCCATGGAGTATAATTCGGATAAATGCCAGAAGCAGCCATGAATGTCATAGTCTCTGCAAAGAGCCTAGGCCTCCGAGAACACTACTTACACAGCAAGCTCTCTGCTTCTGTGGATTCAACCAACCGTGCATGGAAAATTATTTCTCAATTGTATCTGGGGACTAGGGGTGTAGCCCAGTGGTAAAGTGTGTGCTTAGCATTCATGAGGCCCTGGGTTCAATGTCCAGCACCAATAAATAATAAAAACTGTACATGCATTGAACATAAACATAAATTTTCCTTATCATTTGTCCCTAAACAAGTCAGTATAACTATTTACATAGCATTTACAGTGTGTCAGGTAGCATCAGTAATCAAGAGATGATATGAAGTATATGGGAAGATGTCTGTAGGTTATATACAAATACTCTGCAGGTTATGGAGACATTTAAGGGATTTGAGCATCTGTGGCTTTTGGTATCCAAGAGCCTTGGGACCGGTCTCCCTTGGATGCTAAAGGACAACTGGAAAGCCAAATACTATAGCACAGAACTGTGGTCCAGGCTACATGAGAGGCTGAGATAGAAGGATTGCTTAAGCCCAAAAGTATGAGACCAGTCTGGGCAGGACAAGACCTCAGGGAGAGGACTGGCATTTGCAAGCCAAGGAGAGAGGCCAGAGAAAATGACCCTGCTGAGTTCCACTTAAAACTTTTCGTATGTTTTTTTCCCAACTAGGTTATGAGGCTCTTGCAAGCATGTCAGTCTATGCCTATTTAGTTTGCTGCCCTCTATGGAACTCACTAGACATTTATCAGTGTAATTTAGAGACAAAATGTGTAACTTGATTCTATGAAAAAGAAGAAGTGAGAAAAGAGTGGGGAAAGTTAGTTTGGGGTAGACATTCACATTTCTGTGTGATTGATTCTTTTGCTTAACAGCTAATAGAAGACCAAAATGGTGCTTTAAGGATTTTCAAAGTGATATTCACAGACCTAATCACAGTTACTCCTCACAATAGCCAGGAAGAGAAGCGTCCCTACTGGCCACGTCTGCAGAGGAAGAAACTGAGCCAAGAGCCATCACCACCATTGGTGAATCATCCAGGACTAGCGGATCCCCAGGGCCAGGGCCAGGGCCAGGGAGATTCTGTGCAGGGTCCAAGGCCTTTCCTGATAATTCACATCCACTAGCTCGCCCATGTCCTCCTCTATAAATCAAACTCAAGGGTGGAGGTGGTGACACGCTCCCACAGTCCCAGATACTCGGGAGGCTGAAGGAGGAGGATCTCTTGAGCTCGGGAGTTCAAGGCCAGCCTGGGTAACATTGACTCTCATCCAAAAAAAAAAAAAGAATGAGAAAAGGAAGAAGGGAGGGAAGGAGAAAGAAACAAAGAAGAAACAGAGACAGAGTCAGAGAGAGAGAGAGATGGGAGGGTTGCTGAGAGTGTGGTGCAGTAGTAGAGACAGAGCATTTGCCTAGCTTGTGCCTGGCTCTGGGTTCAAGTCCCGAGCCCACAAAAAAAAAAAAAAAAAAAAAAAAAAGATACACCAAGCAGAAAAAGCCCTTCTCGCTAAGCTTTTCGAAACACTCAGGAGCTTGGGTCAGCACAGGGAGAAGGTATCTGCAAAAAAAAAAAAAAAAAAAAGTGTTCATGTGTTTCACTTTAGGTAAGGAAATTAAGCGCTGGCACAGATACTGCACATTTACTGCAAGTTCTCAAAGGGTTTCTCGGGCAGTTTTTCTTTTTCCATTCGCGGTTTTCCGGCCACGATCTGGGTGGCTGTACACTTAGTTACATTCTCACTTCCCCATTCCCTGGGCTTCCTCCTGAGTGACCAGCTGCCTGACAGCCGGCCAGTGCTCTGTAGACCCGATAAGACACTCCAGCCCAAGGGGCCGATGCTTACTGGGCACAGCTCTGCTGTCTCTGGGAAGCCAGAGGGGCACAGTCCCAGTTCCTCTGAGTCCCTCTAGCATTGCTTGGAGGTTCCATCATGGTAGTGCTGCTAACCCCAGGGGACAAGAAAGGATTTATATGCTAATGGGGAATTTTTTTTCTCTAATAGTTAACCAGTTGGGAAAATAAATTAAAATTAGATCTCTGCTTCCAGGCCAGAAAAGAACAGGAAAGCCCCACCTGTACCCCAGGCCCTGAGGTGACCTGGTACCAAACCTTCTCCCTGACCAGGGCAGGAGGATACCAAGGTATCCTGGTCATCCACAAAAACTCCTCTCTCTGGCTCAGCGAACAGGGCTCTGTTGTACCCCTGTGAATGTGAATCCAAGGCAGTTTGCTGGAGAGAGGAGACGAGAGGAGAAAAACTCTGTGAACCAAAGACTGCATCCCCCAGGCAGTGTCCAAATCTGAGGCCCTCCTGGACACTTTGCAGGAAAGCCAGGGACACTCCAGTCTGCCGCAGCCTGAGCTAGAGCCCAGAGAACAGGTCCCAGTTTGCCGATGAGCTCTTGGCCGGGCGGGAACTTCTGGACAAGTTACCGCAGTTCTAAATTGTTGTTTTCCTTCGAAGTGCTCTAATCCCGGTGCCTGCTCCCCGGAAGCAGCTGAAATGACTGTTTATGTAGTTTATGACGTTTTTCAAATGCCTGGTCTGTAATGAAGTCTGGGCAAAAGGGATTTTCTTTCTCAATAGGATTATATTTTGTTACTGCTTTGTTTTTATAATTACCTCTGATTCTACTTTTGATTACTAGGAAAGTGCCAAAAGCTTTGTCCAAATCAATTGATTAGTGTAATTATCTCCTTTATGGTGGGTGGTGGCAATCTCAAGTCTTTTATAATTATACACCACCCGGTATACACTCATGCTGAATGGCTCAGAAATGCTCTCTGGCCTATACTTCAGGGGGTGTCTTGAAGAAAGGCTCTTCTGTCATAGTCACCGCTCTACCCTTCTCAGTCTCTCCAGTGGCTTGCAACACACTATGAATTATTCGCACAACATTGAGTGGCAGTCACAGCTTGAGACTTCTGTAGAATTCGTGCTACAAAAGACAAACTTGGTGTTTCCATGTATCCACATCTTTTTATTTATATGATCATTACTAGCACATATTAATTGTGCAAATCCATGGATTTTCACTGTGGCATTCCCATGCAAGCATACCAGGGGTTTTGAAGGTATATAGGTCTTTGTCTCCTATCTGGTGCCATTTATTGCATTATTTCCCTCCCCATCTTTGTCAATTTCCAGGCCCCACTTAGGGGACCCACTAGAAGGGGACTGGCTGTGTAGCTATCCCAGGAGTCAGCCAAAAGCACTGGAAGAAGAGCTCTCAACGTCTGGAGCAGCACGAACACTTCCAAGTCCCTGGTTGAGCCTCCAAGTCCTCTGATTCTCTCATGAGCCATCCTGCATGTTCCCGGTCCAAGGCCTCTTTCCTTTGCACCGTCCTGCTAAATAGTCATGCGTCACCTCCTGACATGTCAGTCAACAATGGAGTACATATGTGACAGTGATTCCGTAGGATGATAGCTGTCTTCAGTCTTGTGTGAGCATGCTCTGTGATGTTTGCACAGCATGGAATCAGCGGATGCATTTCTCAGAATAGACTTTTTCATCTTTAAGCACTGCATGGCTGGATGCCAATGAGTTCACACAATTAATGCTCTCCACAGCCTGGCATTAATAAAAAAAAGAATAGGCCGAGCAAAGAGGGGCTACTTGAAAAATAGCTATGGTCCAAAAGGAGAAAAGAAGAAAAAAACAGTTTCTAATAGTGCCGATGACATGCCCCCCGCTTCCACAGAGGAGCTCAGGACCCCACAGATCTCCACTGTCACCTGGGTTTCCAGTCTGCAGCAGCCGTTCTGTCCTGAAGGTCAGCTGCAGACATGCCTGGCTAAGAGCATTAGAACTGTGACCCAAGTAGAAAATCCACTCCCGAGTTCAGAGACTCAGTACAAAACATGTTAATAACTCATATTGATTCTATGTTTATGATCGTATTTTGAATGTTTGTGGTAAATGTATGAGTTCATTGACTTCACTTCCTTCTTTGTACCTTTATTTATTTAATTGGTACAGAGGATTGAACCCAGGACCTGGTGACAGCTCTCCACACAGTCTACCACTGAGCTACAACCTCAGGCCTTAGTTTAGAACCATAAAAATGGCACGTATCCCTGACATTCTCTTCTGTTGGATGGTGTTGCTCAGACAATCACCTTATCTCCTGCCTGGCAGAAGCTTCTTCCAAGACACTCGTCTGCTTTCCTTTAACCAGGCGTTAAAATTCTCTGGTTAAGTTTTCCTCTGCCATAACCTCTCTACTCTTCAGCTCAAGGTGGTGTCCTCATTTACAGACAGTCAAATAGACAGCAGAGACTGGCTGCTGTCTAGCGAAACTGAGGTTGCCTCTAAGACACAGGAAGCTTCATTACCGTGGTCTTTGGGGAATGCAACTAACTCTCTAACCCTGATTTTTCTGCAAGTCAGAAAAACACTTCGGTTTCAGTTTGGTGGCCTGGAGCTTTAGCACAAGTGACTCCATTTTTATTTTTAGCCTAGTTGTTGGGTCTCAGTGCATGTTCTTAGTGTGAAACACTGGCCTCCGATATTTAACAGCCATCCTACGGATACAGACTATGAATGTCACCATGTATACCCAGAGGAATCACAGGTCCCACGACATAGCGTCCTTTTGCCAGATGAAGGCTTGGGCTGCCCTACATCAAAGAGTGAGGTCAGGCACAGTGGCACACACAGTCACCCAGCACTCTGGGAGGCTAAAGCAGGAGGATCACAAGCTTAAGCTCAGACTGGGAAATTTTAAAAGACCTTGTCCCAAAATTTAAAAAAGTCAAAGAGCTGGAATATAGATGAGTGCTCCTTGGATTCAATTCCCAGTGACACACACACACACACACGCACACACACGCACAAGAGTAAACAAATCAAAACGATGCAGACAGTGAGAGTAATGTTCAGCCCCAAAACTTGGTGTCTCCGTGTTAGTCTTATCTAGATTTCTATCTAATTCAAATTTTGAGTGCATACATTTTTAATTAATATATTTTTGTTCATATACGTGTGTGTGTGTGTGTGTGTGTGTGTTTTGCTGGGGATCAAACCCAGGATTCTGTGCATGACAAGGCCAGACTTCTGCCTCTGAGCTGTGCCTCACCCACTTTTGATACCAATGAGGGAGGAACATTCACTTCCTTTCTTCCTGTGCCTGAAAACACTAATCCTTTCACCATGACTTACCCATTGCATCAGACTTCCTCTGGAGAAGAGCGATGGGGAGAGAAAGAGCAAGCTCTTAGGATCTGTCTATATGATCTGAGCTGCGAGTATCTGGAAACATGCAAATGGTCATATCATCTACTCCCAAAAGTCTGGTAAGATTAAATGTTTTTACTTTTCATTCAAATATCAGGACGAGGCATAAAGACAGCCGCAGATTTATGAAAGAGGTATGATCATCAGAGAAGGCTGCAGGAAATGAGATTTGTCCTGAATGCCAAGAGCACAGCCCTGGCCAAGGCAGTTTCTGATCAAAGAAGCATGAGGAAGCCCGCAGCAACACCCAAACACAGGTGGCCCTGATAACACACGGCCTCCTTTCCAAGTGGCCCAGAGCATCCTTTCCGGAACACAGCGCAGAGTCGACCATCTGGGAAGGTTGTAGGAGAGGAATTGGTTGGTACACAGAGAGCACTGCACACTGGGTCTCACTTCAGCACAACAGAGAGCTGAACCAGGAGTCACCCCTCAGGCTGATGGCATGGGAGGGTTTCTCAGAGCTTAAGGAAGGCACCCGGGGCAGCACGAGCAGAGAAACAACTGAATTCACAAAGAGAGGTTCCACTCCCACCTGAGTGAGCCCGCTGCCCGAGTGGATGATGTCACTCTAGGGCATTCTTGGGGTGCAGGCCCTTGGGGTCTACCTCGCATTTGATAAAAACCAAATGCAGTGGAAGAGTAAGACACAAAATGCAGAAGTCCCTGCGTGTGAAAACCAAACAGCTTCACCCGAGATCTTCCTGACCGTCAAGTTTGCGGCGACCTCTCCATCCTCCCTCCCTCCTCTCCTTTCGTCCTTCCTTCCTGGTCCTGCCCCTGGCTTGTAGGTGTCCCCCGGGACCACACAGCGTACTCATTGGCTACCTCTGCTTCTGTGTCACCTTCAAGCATCATACACTTCTGAACCCTGAAATTCCAGAGTAGCTCACTGTTGTTCTGTCATGAAGCTTCCTGAAGTGAGAAAGCGGCCTCTTTACACCCCGCACCTCACCGGGCACTGGCTAACCAGTTCCCGTCGGTCCTGGTGTCTCTGCAGTGATACCACAGTCCTCCCCTAACTCCAGTAGCTTCGGGCTTACACACCCCAGTCTATCTATTATCTTTCCTTTTTTTTTTTTTTTGTTTTCTTCCTTTTTTCTCAGTACCGGGGATTGAGCCCGAGCTCACAGCTACATCCCCAACTGTTTTCTTTTTCTTGCTAAGTTGCCCAAGCTGCCCTTGAACTTTCAATCTTCCTGCCTCAGCCTCCAAGTCGATGGATTACAGATGCGCCCAGCCCATGATTTGGAAATGGTACCAGACCAGGGCGCAGGGTCCCTGCCAGACGCTTCCTGTCACAGGCTTCCTTTCCTTTCCCCGCTCAGCACCTCAGCTGCCCTCCCTCTCCCTCCCCTCTTTCCCAGCCCACCCCGCCTCAGGACCAGGGCACAGACCACCGTGCGGGCAGGGAAGACCAAGGCCTTACCAACCACCCTCCTTCCCTCCTCCTCCTGCCTCTCCATCCCCCAGCGATTCTGTCCTACAACTCATGCCAGGAACTCCACTCGTTCCATCTGAATATAATGCCGTATTTTCCTGAAAGTTCTGATTAAAATTTTCTGTTTGCCAGACCTAAATTATTTTAACTTTTATGTCCACTTGTCTAGCACAAGTGGGCATAAAGGCTGCTGTTAACACTTCTAAGAATAATTCTGATCTTGTACTTTTTAAGGTTTAAGTAGATGTCAAGTAGCAGAAAGAGAAAGATGGAATTAAATAAATAGATTTATGGAGTTTTGATTTGACTTCCGACTGCTCATATTTACTAGCAAATCTTGAGGATGCAGGAGGCTGACTTAGAAGAAAAATGCGAGCTGTGACAGCCAATGACCCTCCACAGGAACGCAAGGGCCAAATCTTTTCTCGGAAATGTCAGAAGCGACCACATAAAAGCAGCCAGCAAGACCCTGCCTCTTGCTCATTTGTACTTTACTCCCTTCATCTCACACTGAGCTCGTGCCCTGTGCTGGGATGTTCTGGACCCTTGAGGAAAACACAGTGAAACCTTCTCCTTTCGCTCCAGGATTCCATGGCTTGCGGAAGAGGGACAATTACAAATCGTTCCAAGTAGTATGGGGGTTTTTTCCCCTCCGGATTTCAGAATACACTAAATCCCCAACTTAGAAACATTTGAGCTGTGAACTTTCACAGATGCAAACTGACCTCACATTACAAATACTTATAGATGTGAGCAAATCACAGAAGCAGCTCACGGACCTGCTGGGCACTGTCACAGCTGTGCTGCTGTGTCCTCAGGCTGTAGTGCACTAGTGTGCAGAAGGACAGTGCTCAGTCAGAGCCCAGGGTTATTTACGGGGGGTGTGTGTGTGTTTATGCTGTCCATTGTGTTTTTCTGTCAGCGCTGTGTAAGACTCACTTTGTTGGAATCTGGTTTAAGATCATTCTCCCAGAACAGTATTCATCTGTAAATAGGGGGTTTACTATAATCTTAAATTTACAGAATTTTGTATGAAACAAAAATATTTCCTTCCAGCAGCTGACATTCCGGCTCTGAGCACTTCTTCCGTCTGCGTGGCGCATGCCCTCTATTTTCCATATTCTGGTTCTTTTGCAACCTGGAGGGACTCCCATCCCAAGGGTCAACCCGCTCCAAACACGCAGGCAGCTCGCCCGGAGCTCACCTTCCATATCCAAGCCCACTAGCCCATGGTCTGTGCTACCAACAACTGCTCTGAAGGCCCCCAAACCCCTGTGCCAGTTGCCCCAGGGCCAGTCTGGCCACTAGGCCCGGCCCTAAAATGATTCAAACCAGCGCATCTGCCTGTTTTTCCCACGGAAACCGTGGTAGGGTCTTTACATCATCCCTCTGGCTCTCTGAACCTCCTGACTAAGCCTGGCACTTGCCCTGGTGCCCTTCACCCCAACCCATGCTGTTGCCGGGGACCTCCTCTTTTTTATGGAAAAAAAATCCCCAAAATTTCATAACAAAATAATAATAATAAAAAAAATAGTTCACACACCATGTATCACTATTTTCTAAGTAGTTATAGTACAAGTCATAAACCTTAATGATTCTTACAAAAAAAAAAAGCAAACAGATGACATAAAACTTTCTTTTCAGGGCCGGGGATTTAGCTCAGTGGCATAAGCACCTGCCTGGCAAGTGTGAGATCATGAGTTCAATCCCCGAAACTTTCTTTTCAACAAACTAAGAAAAACTAGTAAATAAATGGCAGCTCCCTCGGGGCACCGGAACTCCTTCCAGTGGCAGTGGTTTCCTGATCTGTTGGCCTCGCTCTGTTTAAATGATGATAAACCTTATATTAAAGCTCTATCACGTTGCAATATTTTGTATACGATTCCTAACTAGAAAATAACTATACGAAGTGATGAATTAGGACTAGTTTAATGACAGAGTCGGTCCATGCCTGGCTTTCATGAGGCCCTAGATTTAAGCTCCAGCGCTTTAAGCACAAATAAAAAGGTTATAAAATTAAAATGTGGGAATCAAACATCATTAATGTACTTCCACCTAATCTTCACACCTGCTTCAAGTTTTTCCTATGATCTCAAGAATGTTTTTTAGAGCAAAAAGATTCCATATACACTGGAACAGTGCTTCGGTCTTTCCTTACCCCTCAGGACCTCGACCTTTTGGAAGGTTACAGGCCAGTTATTTTATAGAAAATAGACAACCTGGGACTGTCTGGTGTTTCTTCTCATGACTGCACCCAGGCTGCTTCTCACACTACAATCCAAGTGATGACACATCCTTCTGTGTGTCCCAGCAGGTCATAGCTTCACCAATTGGCTTTGTTACTTTTGCCCCTGGATGAAAATTACATCAGTCCAACTTTTCCACCGAACATTTACCTTTTTCCCTTCATAACTAATATTCATTTTGTGGGAAGAGACTTTGAAACCATGTAAAGCTATGTAAATATCTTGCTCCTCATCAAACAGACATTTCCATGTAAACATTAGCATAGGCCTGTGCTTTCTGTGCTATTCTGTCGGTTAGAATCCAGTCTCATTTGTTGCTTTCAGTGCTTTGTTTCCAGTGCTGGCTCGCGGGAGACCCTGGAGGGTAGTCTCCTGGACCTGTCCTCCCCGTGTTTTGAGTATTCCCTTGCTGCCTCCACAAGATGCTCTGAGCTTTCTGGTACCTGCCCGGCCTCTGCTCTGGAACCAATGGACGCTTCTCCAAGAACCCTGTGACCTCCCAGAGGAGTTCAGTGTCTAGAAGGCGAGGTCTGGGCCCTCGTGTGTGCATTTTGATTGGACTGTTGTTGCCCCAGGCCTCCTTGGTGAGGAGGGAGGAGTGAACTTGTACACACATACATGTGCGTCTATATGCACGGATGCAGGCATACGCACATACGTAACATACTTTTTTTCCATCTGTAAATCTCAATCTATGGTTCTCTCTTGGCAGAAGGAGAAGGCGGGGAAAATGCTGCCACTAATGTTGGGATTTTGAGCATTTGGGTCTTCTCCGACTCTTGCTTGCTTATGGGTTGGTTGTTGCAGGTTGCCCTGGCTGCCACAGCCAAGTCCCATTGACAGGGTAGTTTAAACACCAAAACTGTATTTTTTCACGTTTCTGAGGCTACAAGTCCTAGACAAAAGAGTTTCCCTACGACCTTTCTCCTTGGCCTGTGGGTGGCCATCACGGGCTGTCTTCAGTGTGACCTTCCTTCTGTGTCTGCCAGTGCCCCATCCCCTCTTCTTACAAGGACACCAGTCATATTGGAGGGGGCCCACCTTGTTGACCTCACTTTGACTTGATCACCTCTTTAAAGACCCCCTCTGCATGCAGTCATTTTCTGAGTGACTTCAGCGACTTCCATATGTGAATGTACAGAGTCTGTATCCGTCAGTTTACCTGGAAAAAACAGCATGCAGTTGCCAAAACTCTGTGTTCCAGATCAAAAGAAGTGAGTGTTAAGCAGAACAAAAACAATAAGAAATATTTAGAAAGAAACAAGTTCATGATTCCTATACCCATTAGCGGGGAAGCGCCATGGGCAAGGCTGCGCTTAGCTCACGACCACCTTCCCTCCTGAGACCCGCCTGAGCAGAACCCTTACTCCGGTCACTCCTCTGGTGTGCTTACATTCAATTCATAACAGTAAATTTACATTTACTTTCCTGAGAAATGTCCTTTTAGACATCGTTAAGTGATTTAAGATGCATTAGTTTTGTACCCTAAACTGTGTAAATACAATACTGGGAGATTTCTATTTCTTAAACATTTGTTTCCTTGTTTCATAGCATTGTCTTTTCTTCCTTCGTCCTCCTTCCTCTTTCTTTTCTTTCTTTCTTTCTTTCTTTCTTTCTTTCTTTCTTTCAGGATTGAGCATGCTAGGCAATTATACCACTACATTCCTCCCCATTTCATTTTTACACTGAGACAGGGTTTTGCCTGGGCTCTCCTCAAATTTGTGACACTCCTTTCTCAGCTTCCCACGTACCTGGATTTACACCCACCCGGCCCCAGCTGTAAGACCTACATATAATCAAAGTTTCATTTTTTAAAAAAATCACTTAAACTAGACCAGCCGTATCAGAAACAAATTTATTCTCATTCAGTTCCAACTCACTTCATTTTGCAAACTAGTATTCACTAGTCTAAAACTTACCAACAACCTCAAAGTCAACCAGAAAGTTATTTTTAGGAGAAAAAAATGTTGGAAAAATGAAGATTAATTAAAATTAATTAATTTTTAGAAAATTAAAGGTAATTAATTTTTAGAAAATGAATTAAAGCTAATTTAAAATTGGATTTCATGTTAACCGTATAATGGATTATCTTCTTTCCTAATCTGTCTTGTTTCTTTCTTGTGGCACAGTGTTTGAAAATAACCAGAGAGTATGTCCTCCTGCTAGAGTTTCAGTGTTCCAATAAGGCAGCATTTTGGGTACAGAATGTTGTATAAAGGTAACTGAGAAGGTGTATTGTTTGGGGACATTCTATATGCATTCACATTCTATGCTTTATAAAATAAATGTGTTACTTGACTTTCCTCTGGTCAAAGTTAATTTTTGTTCATCAGGAGAGATTTCTGTATTGAATCAGTTGTCCAAGTCCAGAATAGGAATAGGCTGAGAGCTAGGATCCATCACCTGCCCCTGGGCCACTGGAGAAAGTTGTGCCATTGCTCTGATACCCCATTTTCCCTGCTACAAAAGGGGTCATCTCCGTCTGTCAGGGAATCTAGTATACAGTCATGCTCAACAATAACTTCAAGTGGAATAAACATGTGAATTCAAAAAAATGCTTTTACAAAAGCTTTGCACTTTGTCTTGAGGATGCAAAAATAATATTTCTTAGCCCAGGAGAAAATCAAAAGACAAGGCAGTAGAAAAAGAAAAAAAAAATGTCAAATTTTATTCTTCCTATTTTTAGGTATACAAGGTGTCTTACTCAGTTCAGGCTGTCATAGAAAACTTCCACAGATTGGATGGCTTATCAACAAGAGAAATTTATTGCAGCTGCAGAGCCTGGAAGTTTGAGGTCAGGGTGTAACACGACTGGGTTCTGGCGAAGAGCCTTGCTGTGTCTTTGGTGTGGTTTGAGCGACCTTTGAGGATCAGCTGTGACTGAAGGTTTAGTCTGCAAGGTGGCACTACTAGGAGATGGTAGAATCCTTGGGAAATCCTTAGATCACTGGGAGTGGATTTTGGAAACCAGTTCTCCTGGGCCTCCTGATAGTTCTCATGAGTGGATTGTTGTGAAGCCCTGAGTTTGGTCTCATCTCATCTTCTTGGCTTCCAGATATGTGATCACCTGCCCCAACAGGTTCTCCTGCCTTTGCCACCTGTTATTTGATATTCATCATAAAATCCACATCAGAAAAGAACCTTGCATTTGTCATCCTCTTGAAACTCTGAGCTAAATGAACCTTTACTCTCCACAACATTAGCTGCCTCAGACATTTTGCTGCAGTAATGCAAATCTGACAGATACAACCCTCTTCCAGGTTGCAGACTTCATCCTTCTTGCTGTGTCCTCACGTAGTAGAAATAGATCAATACAGCTCTCTGGGACCCTTTTATAAGGATATTAATTCCACTTATGAGGGCTCCATCTGCATAAATCATCTACAAACCTAATCATCTACAAAGTCCCCACCTCCTAATCTCATCACATGAGAATTAGGTTTTCAACATATAAACTTTGAGAAAATACAAAAATTCAGTCTATAATGTTTATATAAAAGATTAAGTAATTTATATAAAACATAAGCTAAAAAATCAAAAGAATTGTCTAAGTATAATTTGTGTTGCTACAACAGAGTCTTTGGGACTGGATAATGTATAAATGTATTTATCGTAAAGAAATGTATTTATCACAGTTCAGAAGGCTGAAAGTCCAAGACCAAGGAACCAAACCGAATGAGGGCCATCTTGCTGCACCCTAACGTGGTGGGAGGCCTCAGACGGTAGGGCGAGGGAGGTCAGTTCAGGCACCTTCCCTCTCCTTTTCCTCCTCTGTTTTCTCTCCCTCCCTCTCCCCTTTCCTCTTCTCTCCTTTGTTTGTTCCCTCCTCCTCTTCTTCTTCTTCCTCCTTTCCCTTCCTCCTCTTCCTATTTTCCTTCTCCTTCTCCTTCACCTCCTCCTCTTTCTCTTTCTCCTTCTGCTTCTGCTTTTCCTCCTCCTTCTTCTTGTTCTTCTTTTAAAGCCACAAATTAATCATGGAGACCTTATCTTTTTTACCTCATCTGACCCAATTATCTCCCAAAGGTTCAACCTCCAATCACTATCAGCAGACAAATTAGAAATTAAGTTTCCAGCACATGAACTTCTGGGGGACACATTCCAGTCATAACAAACTACAATTCATAGCCAACGGATGACCCATCCCACACCACCCTTATACAGATAGGGAGGATTGCACAGGCCAGCATTATTTGAGTTTGTGTGCTGGACTGAGTTCGCCATCAAACCCAGATCTTTGCTCAGGAGATGTATCTTGTATTCCTCCTGATCACAGCAAGTCATCCTTTCTCTGTCTCCACAGGAAGAATCAGTTTTGGTTCAGCACTAAACAAATAAAAATCAAACATTAAATTTTTGTGAGTGTGACCATTTTCCCAAGCTTATAAGTGATAAGTAGAGATTTGAGTCGGGCCCTCCTCAGCACCAACCCTCCGGATGAAGAAAACTGGGTCCCTGTCCTGTCCTAAACCTGACCTCTCGGCTGCAGATAGGATATTTACCCTCCCTTCACCTGGTGCTTCCCACCCCCGTCATCAATTCCAGTCATCAGTCCACAAGAAAGCAAAACCGAAGCAAGTCTTTGTGCTTGTTTTCTGGAACAGGGTCACCTTGTGGCCTCCAACTGTCAGTCTGATCCTCCTGCCTCAGTCTCCCAAGTATTGGGATGAAAGGCATGTGCCACCCCCCGCCCCAGTTTGTGGGGTTTTGTGTTTTGTGTTGTTCTTGGTGCTGGGGAATCAAACCCACAGCTCATACACGCTAGGCAAGTGCTCTGCAACTGAGTCCAGTCCCAGCCCCAGGCCCTCTGCACTGATTGCTTAAAACAGCTGTGTACGGTCTTGGGTCGCTGCATCCACCCCAGAGACTTGTCATTGTCCACCCAGCGGTCTCGACTCCTCGCTGCCATTCGGAAGACTGTACAATCTGCCCTCAACTACTCTGTAAATTTTATTTTCTAATTTTGTCTTAATCCTCCCCCACAGCTGATTCATTTTTAAAAACTTTTCCCCTACAATACTCCCTACACACACTGGTACATATGTACATACAGATAGCTGCACACAGACAGATCTACACACACGTATGATGCATCATGCTCATGCATGTGCCTTCATACTCTTAGATAAACACACAAATGCGCAGAGCATATACATGCTTACCTAGCTCCCCACACTGAACACAGAACATACACTGAAACACCACTGTTCTGTACATCACCCTGTATACATGTTTGTGTGCGTATATGTGCCTGTACACATGCTGCTGGAATACACAAACCTCTTTACACACACCTATAAGTGCACACAAACCATTCCCTGCAACACATATACAAATACCATTTCTGCACATTCACCTTTAAATATACACGCTATGTATCACACACACACACCTCCAGACACGCCCTGGACATAGCCATACATGCGCAAGAAGCCCAGTATCTGCTGTGCATGTTGATGAAAGATTCAAGCACAGAGGCAAAACTTTATCATTTAACATTCCAGTAGCCAGCCTGAGAAAATCTTCTCTGTTAAACTGTTTCTTCTTTTTTCAGTGATGTGGTTTGGCAATAGATGGACACTGAAGGTAGAAAGAGCACGTGAGGTAAAGTACTCAGAAGTTCTTGTGCAGAGGAGAAATTTTACGCTCCCTAAACCTGCAGTGTAGACAACTGCATTTTAGAAAAGAGGAAGCAGACTCCTCCATGCGGTCTTTGTTGTTTCATTTTTCAAATGATTACATAATTCGGTGTGTTCTGTTTCCTTTTAATATGAAGCTGCTCTTCTTTTGATCATTACTATTATCAGATTTCTGGTAGTTTGCAAAACAGGACTCATTTTTGTCTTGTTAAATTTCTGTATGAACCCCATGCCTTACACATAATACGCAAGCCCTCTCCCACGGCGCGGCAGCCCCAGCCCGGAATGTATTTCCTTTCCATGGATGAAGAGTGAAGGAAGCCTTTTAGATGAGCAGGTACTATCCCGCCTTTGCACCATAAGGACAAGGCTCTGAGATTCAGTCAAGCCAATTCTCCCTCACGACGCTTGCTATGATCCACTCAAGCAAGGGAACTGTTAGGGCTGATCGGATACTCTCTGAGTTATCGTCATCTACATATCCAAAGTTTCTTCCTCTTTGAAACGAATCATATCAGGAAGCTTTATATTAGGACAAATATAACTTGTTTTCCTCAAATCTATGTGTTTAATATTTATGAGGAGAGAAGAACCCCGCACAATAAACCCATTTCCGATGTGTCAAATTCTATAGTGAGTCATGGGTCTGTCTAAGCAGATAAATGTAACAGGACATCCTGTAGCCGCTGTGCAATTTTTCCATGCTTCAGTGTTTTTTTTTTTTTTTTTCTTTTTTGCCTCGGCATGAAATGCAAAGGCAACTGAACTTTAGCCAAGTGCTAGGACATGTTATAGTTGCAATTTTGCATGAAAATAAAGAGAATTTTAATGACTTTTGGGGAACAACTCTTTCTGTTAACATCTCTACAAAATAAACTGTGCCCTCCTTTCAGAGTGCTAAGGACAGAAATCCGGGCCTTGTGCTTGTTTGGCAAGTAAGTTCTCTGCCACCAGCTCTGCTCCCACCCCGCCGGCCCGCGGTGTTTGTTTTAGCGCTCAGGACCCCACCCCCTCGCCTCTCCCCTCATGCCGTTCCAGAGATGTGTTTTGTTTGGGTTATTAACTTGGGGTTTCTTTAGCTACAAATGGTGACAAAGACCATTAGCAACTGTTAACTAATTTATTTGGTTTTTACCAACCTCCTCGAACTTATTTCATTTGTGAGTATTATTATCACCCTCACCACCATCCCTGTCATTTGCTGCTATTGTGTAACTCAGAGCTCTGTGCTTTTGCGTGCAGTCACTAAAAGCTGCACCCTGGGTTCCCTCAAATGTCTGAAGCATAGAATTTCACACCAGCAAACTACAATTTCCAACCTCATACAAAAATAGACTTATAATTAAACCTGATCGAACGTGAAGTTACAGGTAATAATATATTTACACGGAAGAAATGCGTGATTTTGATAATTATTCTTCCCTGTCATTTACTGGCTGTGTGATCTGGAGACAGAGAAAGGATGACTTGCTGTGATCAGGAGGAATACAAGATACTTCTCTGAGCCTTACTTCCGTGACAGTGCGCTAGGGACGGATAATACCAACTGCAAATCATTTTTATGAGAAGCAAATACAGCAGTTCAGAGCGAGTATCCTGCTTGGCATACGACGAAGAGAGCAGGTGGCGAGTGGACCTAAGCCCTGGGTTCAGAGGCGCCCGTGTTTAGAGTGGGGTGCAGCAGAGTGGGAGAGCGAACTCTTGACACAGGCAAAGCCTGGCTTCAACCCTGGGAAAGGAAAACATTTAGCCGGGTGCAGTGGCGTGTGCCTATAACCCTAGTCCCATGAGAGGCTGAGGGGAGTGGGTCCCTTGAGCCCAGGAGTTTGGAGTCAGGCCAGACAACACGGCTTGTGTTTCCTTCTAGAGCCCCTCGCTGCTTAGTGACATCAGACAAAGATTTCACCCCTTTGTTTCTCAGTATTTCCCTGTAGTGAGGTGAAACAAAAATGAGCAGGTGACACGCCTGGCCCGTGCCTTGCCTTTTGTGCCGTTTCCTGGCTTTTCCTCCTGCTCTGATTCTTCAACTATGCCGCCAGAGTGAAAATGGAAACGGCCTCACTTACATTTGACAATATTCAATCACTTTTGACCTTTAGTTTTTACTGGGAGAGAAGTAGTGTTATGATTACATACGGATGGTTTCAGGCTAATAAGAATGTCTGTATTCCCTCAAAGAGATCACAGTGTCATATAGATGAAGTGTTTATTAAAAATATGGTATCTAAAGAGATGCATGTGGCACTGCCAGACTGGGAACAGCTAACCCAAGCCCCCTCCCGGCACACAGCCTGGCAAACAAGAAGTACCAACGTCCACCGCCACCATAAGTGTCCGGCTTCTGTGGAGAAGCACAGGCCCTGCTGACAGCTCTGGGGGTGAAATGCGACTGGGTGCGAGAGGTGCTCTGGTGCTTCACTAACATTGCAGGTCCAGGGCCCGTGGTCTGATCATGGGTCCAGAGGACAGTGGTAGCAGTGTGGCATCTGGGGGGAACCTCCTTCTCAGGGCTGCAGCCCTGAGATTCCCTACACTCTTGTTTTGAGGTCCTATATTGTTTCCACTGTTTTGCTGGGTTGGGTTTTATTCTCTTTTGTTTTGTTTGGTCATGTTAAATCTGAGGGCAGAAGAAGCTATTTCAAGAGTGGCAAGATATATTATGGTAGCAACTTTGGATTTACTATTGACTTATTTTGAAGTCCTTTATTGCATTCATTGTTTTGTTTTTATTGTTTCTATTCTATTCTGTTCTGTTTGATTTTTATTATGGGGCCAGGGGTTTAGCTCAGCAGCATAAGCGCCTGCCTGGCAAGCGCGAGGTCATGAGTTTGATCCCTGGTACCATAAAAAAAAAAAAAAAAAAAAGATCCTCCCTTCTGATTTTTATTATGTCCAAAGTTATCTGCAGCTATTTTGAAGACATTAAAAGGCATTATTGTAACTATTGTTGGTTTTGTAATGTTTTGAAGTCCCGTATCTTTTGCATTGGTTTGTTTTGATTGATTTTATTCTGTTTTATCCTCTTTAAAACAAAATAAACAATAATAAAAAATATGATATCTAACAGGGTTTGTATAGTTATGTTTGTCCTAATATAAAGCTTTCTGATATGAATCTTTTAAAAAACTTTGACTATGTAGATGATGAAAATTCAGAAAGTATCAGACACCTCCAATCCAGCCCTGTATCCAAAGCCTCCGAAGCCATAATAGTTATAGTGTTTATTTTCATTTTATCACCAATCCTATAGCTATTTTGACATTTGACATTAGCTGCCTCAAGGCCACTGTCTGTCATTAGCACAATGAAAGGCCTGCAAGCAAGATGTATAAATTAACAGAAAGCTGAAAATAGAATCCAGCGTTCAGAAACCTGGTGGTGTCTTTGAATCCCCTTGCTTCTTGTGAAGGGAGCTTCGCAGGTACTGTCTGGACCTTGAAATCTGCTGCTCCACAAATGTGGCCTGAATCCTTCAGCTGCTCTCAGTAGACCCTTCTCTGGAGAAGTAGGACTCCTACTGCCGGCTTCTAGATTTATGACACATGTATGTATCTTGATAGTCAGCTTTCTATTGCTATGATAAAATGCCCAAGAAAATCAACTTCAAAAGAAGACAGATTTGTTTGCGTTCAGAATTTCACAGGTTTCAGTCCATGGTGGGTTGGCAGCATGTAAGTGTGGGGAGCAGGTGGGACAGCAAGGTTGCTGACTTTCATTCTGTGTATGTGCTTTTGGAGAGGGGAGGCAGGGTGCTAATACCCCCATAAAGGACACACCCCCCCAATGACCTAACTTACTCCCATCAGGTCCCACCTCCTAAAGGTACCACCACCTTCCAGTAGTACCACCCACCGACTAGAGACCAAGCCTTCCATGTATGGTTTGAATAACACTTAAGACCCAAACCATAGCATGTGTTATATATAGGACACACATAAGTATGGTCACTTCAACTTATTTTAGTAAATTGTCCTAAAATTTCATTTTTCCCCCAATCTGTGTTTAACCTAAGATCTTTACTATGACTACTACAGTTTGATTAACTCAAAATCATTTTCTGAGGGCTGGGGATGTAGCTCAGTGGCATAAGCTCCTGCCTGGCAAGCACAAGGCCCTGAGTTCAATTCCTAGTACAAAAAAAAAAAAATTCCTGAGATCATTTCTCTGGAATATTTTTCTCTTAGGTCTACCAAAGGAATAACTACCTCTCAGGTTTCTTATCAAAACTGGTAAAATAGTGCATTATAAAATAGTACTGTATCTCTTTTATCTCTAACAACAATTTCTTATAATTACTTGTTCTCAATCAGGTTTGTGCACCCCTCAGCTGGGTGCCTGAGTAGTGCTCTAAACTTTCAGGTTCAGATCTCCAAATGTTTTTACTCAAAGGTACTTCAGAAGATGTAGTGCTGGTTTTCTAGTCACCCCAAGGTTTTCTTTCTTTTCATTTAGTGGAGGTATCTAGTTGGACTGGTTTATAAAAATTAGTGAAGTTTGAAATTCCTTACCACTTGTGATTTTCTTACCACTTCTTCATTTTGTTCGCGGATGACTCTCAAATGGTTTTCCTCACTGAGACGAAAAGCTACCTCTGAATTAGCCTAAGCAAACACTGCTTTATGCTGCTTCATCCATTGATCTATGCTACAATGAATTATTTTCTTAGGTAAAAAATTATTTTCTTAGGTAAAAATTATTTTTCTTAGGTAAAAATAAAAACTCTCACGGTACGTTTTTCTGTGAAGAGCATAGAATGTGAGACTAGCAAGTTACTAGATATGTTGTTAGGCCAACCCTCTTTGTTTTACAAAAATGAGAAACCAAGATTCCACAGCTAAGCTGTCAAAAGGCCAACACAGAGATCTTAGAATTTCTGTATAATGTTCCTTCCCTCCCTTCCTCCACCAACACCCCCCAACTGTTTGTTTTTTGAACAAGGTCTCATTATGTAGCAGACTGGTCTTGAATTTATGACCCTCCTGCCTCAGCTTCCAATGTTTTGCTCTTAAAAAAAAGTCTACTTTTTTTGTGGTTAGCCAATGTTCCAGATAACCTGGGATTTATTGATACATAAAAATAGAAATTGTTCACACAGAATGGACACAAGGAGGACCATCACTGAATGATGGCATGGAGGTCCCTGGAAGCATCTGGTTCTGGCCCAGGAATCTGGAGTGACTTCCCAGGGCCCTGCTCATTAGTTGTGTGAACTTGGACAACTCTGCTTCATCTCTAAAATGAGCCATATGCTATGGCTTGGATTCTAAATGTGTCTCAAGTGCCCATGTATGGAAGGTTTGGTCCTCAGCCTGTGACAGATGGTGGCAGCTCTAGCAGGTGACGTCTAAGGGGAGAAGCTTAGGTCACTGGTGGCATCTTGGGACCCTGTTCCTTCCTGATTTTTTTGTGGCTGCCATAAGATGAACAATGTCTCCACTACATGTTCCCTGCCACAGTGCACTGTCACTGTCATCACAGGTCATGGACCAGAGTCTCTGAAACCATGAGCCCAAATAAACCTTTTCACCTTACAGTTGCTTATCTTAGGTATTTTGTCATAGCAATGGAAATCTGACTAACACACTGGTGTGGCTTTGAAATGAAGTAGCTATATGCAATGCCCCTTAAATCATTCTTGTTGGTTATTTCCTTCTCTTTGAAAAATGAAGAGGAAATCACAACTACCTCTCAGGTTTCTTATCAAAACTGGTAAAATAGTGCATTATAAAATAGTACTGTATCTCTTTTATCTCAATATTATCACAACTTCCATATTATTCTATGATTCTTTCCAATTACTTCAACAAAATCGGTGTGGTAACAGACACCCTCCAAAGATCACCAAGACCAGAGTAAGAGATAGGAGTTTGAAAGTTGAGTTGCATTTCCATGTTCCTGATCCCATCTGATTGGTTCCAAGTTAATTTTTCTTGTATTAAGCGCCAAGAGAAGTTACATATTAATCCCATTTCATCTCGTCTTTATTTTTTATCAATATTTTCTTTATTTATCAGAGAATAAAAGATTGTCTATATTTACAGTTAAAATATAGTTAATATCAAGGACAATACTTCTGTAGTCCATTGAACCATGTATATTTGCCAATATTCAATCACCTTTGACCTTTAAAAATGTCAGGGGTGATGTCTGCCCTTCCTGGATGAGTGAAGGCCTCCTGGAGGCATTCACCACAGCTCCCTGCATTCCCACGACTTCTATGAGCTAAATGTAAGTCACTGGATGAATGAAAAACGGTCCTATGAAGTCTAGTTTACCCAGAAAGACATCTCCTGCCATTCTTGGGTCATGGGAATGAGCAATTCAGGTTCAAAATCATACTCATTCAGTTAAAATGTTCCTGTTGTGCTATAAGGTAAGTATAGTCTTCAATTCTAACTATGAATTAACTTTTCCCTCATGTGACATTGAATCCTGCCTACCATCTGATCCAAACATTCCCTAAGTAAAAGCCAAATGTTATCTGTCAGAGGAGGGTGTATTTTTAGAATATCTCTAGTCTTAGAGTTAACAATAACTGCTAAAAACAAACAGGACTTCCAAGGAACAGACACACATAAACTATTTAGATCAACAAAGAGAGACACCCAGCATCAACGGAAACCTTAAAGCCAACCCGAGGTGAACTCTACATTTTAGAGGACATTTGAAGTCTTGTTAGTGACCTGGAGGAATGCTCAGATTTTCCGTGTTTCTCTGGATTGGTGATAAGGAATTTAAAATGACTATAATAAAGCTTAGAGGCCTCCACAACACTTCAGCTGGACTCCTGGCATTACTGTCTTGTTGGTGACACACTTGGGCAAGATAATCCACCGAGGTCCATGTTAAAGCACAACAGCTCTCTTCACACACATTCAGAATTTACTGATTCCCATGACACAGGTCTTGTCTCGCAGCAACAGTGGCCACGCACAAGAAGTAATAATGACTGAAATGTGCTATCAGGCCAGCTCTACTGTTGTCCCAGAGTCAGTTAATGCCGCCCACCAGGACAAAAAATAGAAGGAGCGTCTGAGGCTGTTAATTCAAGGGCAATCTGGCCTGAGAAACTGACCATCCCAGGTAATCATCAAACCCAATATGTACGTGCACATGTACATGCACAAAATGATACCACCCTGGCTGATGCAGATAAAGAATTTTATCAGAAAATACCTCCATTGGCAACACTGCATAAACATCCTCACCTAGCTCTGTCTTTACCTGATGGCTGACATCTGATTGCTTTTGTAGAACTGAATGAAGTAATCTCTCTTTGTCCTGCCATAAGGGAGCAGGAGGAAACGGAAGAAAGGGCTGAGTGAGAAGACTGGCAGATGAATGAGAGGCAATGAGATCACCCAGAACCCAAAAGACCCCTGATGATTCCTGAAGAACATGGGCTGACACAAAGCTTGGAGACGACTTTTGGAAATGGGGCTTGGACATTCCCATGCATCACGTCCACACATGCAGTTTAATTTTGCTGTCATGTAACCACGAGCAAGGAAGCAGAATGTCAGAGAGTATGGTTTCAGAAACCTCAAAGACTCACAACATCCCTGTCCACCGCTGGTTTGTCAGTAGCTACGCTGTCATAAAATAACGATTTATGAACAACCAACGTTTCCGGATTCTACGTAGTGTGATAATGTCCAGTCTGTAGCTCTGGAAAGTCTCTATTCCCATAAAGATGCTTCCTCTTTGCTATCTGGTCCTGGAGGCACCTCAGCATCCCCATCATCTGGGAGCTGAGACATTACATACTTGGCCCTTCCATCAAGACCCATGGTATCGCTTTGCCAGCAGTAGCCTTGGGAAACAGATTTAACCTGACGTCTCCAGTCCTACTTGACTGTGGACAGGTTTTCCACCTGACATACATTAATGTCCAATCAACATTTGAGAAATTATGTTGCAGAAATATATGAATAAATAGTATGTCATACCAATCTGACCTAAAGATTGCTAAAATTCTTTTGCAGCCTGAAAGGGTTCTGATGAGCTTTCTTCTTTTTCAAATTAATTCCCTGGCACTTATAATCATTTGTGCTGAAGCCTACCATTTTCTCTGGTAACACAGTTTTATTTTTTTTTGCAATCCTTATCACTTATGCACACTGAAGTATCTACACATGCTACTTTCTCAAACACAGGAGTCCTGGATGGGAAAGAATCTGGCAGCAATGAGGGAAGACTGGCTACTCCAAGCCAGAGGACGGCAGAGCACTCTTAGGAGGTAGAAGTGACCCTCTGGCCTATACAGTAAAGTGTGGATGGAACAGGGACAGACCTGTCTTTATGAAGGAAAAAGACCAGCAGCCAGAGATCTCTGCTGAGACCAGGCTCCAGGCACACAGAGCTGGAAGCAGAGATTGTGACTCAAGGCCCCTCCCACAGCTCTGGGGGCTGAATCCAGCCCACTAGGTCAGCCTTCCTTCAGAGACTAAGTGCGCGTCACTGCCATAGCTGACATTGGTGGCCTTTACTTTATCAAGGAGTGTGGGGCTTAAAAGAGTAAGGACTGGAGGGGTAGATCAGGGGTAAAACACTTACCTAGCACGTGTGAGGCCCTGAGTTCCTTCCCCAGCACTGGAGGAAGGAGGCAGAAAGAGAGAGGAAGAAGGGAAGAAAGAAGATGAGAGAGAGAAGAAAAAAGGAGAAAGAACAAGAGGAGGAAGGGGAGGAGAAAGAGAAAAGAGGAGTAGAAAACTTAGTGGATAGCCGTGTATTCCTTACCCACACTGCTTTGGTGGGTGCTTTGTCCAGTTCTGGAGTGGGCCTGGTAATCTGTTTGCTCACGGAGACTCCTGCCCCAGTCTGCCCTGGACCCCCTTCACCTCAGAAGACGCACTGTGAGCATTAAAAGTGATCAGCAGAGCTGCATCTCCCAGAAGCATTTAAGTTATGCCCCGGCTTTTGAGACCAACATTTTCAGGAGCAGACCAAGTTTGTCCCTGTGGGGAGGTCCTTTTCTGCACCCCTTTCCTTCCTACTCAGTGCCCCCTCTAGGTCTGGCACCTGCCTCCAGAGTCCATGTGTCCCGGCTAACACGTGGTCTGTCACTCCTCCTCCTCCTTCTTCCTCACTGCTGCTCTCAAGATGGTGACGGGCCTTCGGAAGCTCTCCAATTAAACTGCACGTCACCATGACCCCTCTGAAAATCAGCTGGGTCTCATGCCCTTCTCAGTTCTTGCTTCTTACTCCTGTAAATTACTTTGACTGTTACATTCAAATTCCAGAAAGTTCTCTTTATTCAAAAATCACATGTATACCATTTGGCATCCAGCACAGTAAATAATTAATTCAGGCAAAAATCGCAATGGATATTTATACCAGTGAGTAAAAGTCTGATGAAAAGTAAGGAACATATTGTATAAAACATCTCTGTGCAAGATCCTGATTCATTGTAAAAGGAAAAGCAGTGACGTTAGACAGCACCTCAGCCCAGTAATTAAAGTGCACTTTACCAACAATGGCAGAGAACAAGCGTCTGTGCCTCCTGATACCCGCACTAAGTTGAATTCAGCAGCATTTCCCACGAGAGGTTCTCCTAACAAAAGAGAAAAGCTGAATTTCACCCAGAGAATATCAAACAAGTGTGAATGGAGGTAGCCCTACAAAATGACTGGCCTATATTCTTCAAAACAGAATCTATATCATAAAGCACAAAGACACGAGAAACATTCTAAGTTACAGACAGTGAAAAAAAAAAAAAACACCCACACAACAATTACACACAAAATGTGTGTTATGGCTTGGATCTAAAAGGTCCCCCAAAGTCTCATGTATTCAGAGGTGGGGTTTTCAGGAGGCAGTTGGATTATGGAGGTGCTGCACCCATGGACTGATCCACTGATGTGCCCTTCGGAGGTGTGGCCTGATTGGGGAGGTTAAGTCACTAGGGGACGATCTGAAAAAGGGGTATTCTGACCCCAAGGCCTCCTCTCCTTCTCTGCTTCCTTGCTGTCGTAGGTCGAGAAGCTTTCTTCTGCCATGCTCTCCCACCATGCCATTTCTGCCTTGGAGACAGTCAGCCATGGACTAAACCCTCTGAAACCGTGGGTCAAATAAACTTTAAATAATGAGTGTTGAATATTTTGTCCCAGCCATAGAAAAGTGACTTATATAAGGTTTTATATCCAGATGTCCTCTAGAGTCTCATGTACTCTCTCCCCTTCTCCTTCTCCTTGTCTTTGTCCTTGTCCTTGTCCTTCTCCTCGTCCTTCTCCTTCTCCTCCTCCTTCTCCTCCTCCTTCT